>JAKMXF010000323.1:0-254575 GCA_024704765.1 Oopsacas minuta | reverse complement strand
ACTATTACACGGTTACAAAGCAATTTATCTTGTAATTTATTGCTCATTTCCTTCCAATCTAAGTACCCATCATGTTTTAGAAGTTTCTTAGTTATTCATTAATAAACTATAATGTAATTATCAGTATACACGAAACGAACTTGTAACATTGTATTACTATTATTATTATTATTATTATTATTATTATTATTATTATTATTAATATTATTATTATTATTATTATTATTATTATTATTATTATTATTATTATTAATATTATTATTATTATTATTATTATATTATTATTATTATTATTATATTATGATAATCGGTGATGTTTCATTTTATTGAATAATATGGGGCCTGCATTGGTTATATTTTATGTAGCGGTGTGTCAGTATACTGTAGTGGTTTCAGTAGCATAAAAGCTTTGTCAGTAGCTAGAGAAACACAGTAAAACATAAAATACAATTCCTTTTCACAGTAGTATAGACTATATCGAGTACGAAACAATTTCAAATTAATGAGATTTAAAATCTACCTTGTACATTCTACCAGGGGCGGATACAAGGAGGGGTTTGGGAGCCATGGTCCCCCTGAGATTTTGAGATCTAATATTTTGCCTAAAAATGAATAACTAATAAGATAAATTAACTTAAAGCAACATAAAATATAACCATTGCAGGCCCCATATTATTCAATAAAATGAAACATCACCGAATGTTATCATTACTACAATAATAATAATAATAATAATAATAATAATAATAATAATAATAGTAATACAATGTTACAAGTTCGTTTCGTGTATACTGGTAATTACATTAAAGCTTATTAATGAATAACTAAGAAACTTCTAAAACATGATGGGTACTTAGAAGGAAATGAGCAATAAATTACAAGATAAATTGCTTTGTAACCGTGTAATAGTAACTAAAAAAGTGGCAAGTCATATCAAGGAAGTAGTAGAAATGTCATAGGTAGTTGTTCTGCATAGTAGAAATATCCATGGTTATACTAATACAAGGGATTTGTTCTGTCATACAACAATACTACGAAATAAGTATCTTTTACAATAATAGTAATCTATGTACACTTGGACAGTTTAGTTATTATTCCTACATTTCTCCATAGTACTTATATATACTTATTAGATCGGAATAATTCTGAACGCTCAGCTAATCAGGGTTTCTAATGTTCTATGAGAATTACTGTTTTATATTTGTGCGTTTTCGTTTTGCAGTGTCTTCAAGGAATCAATCGCATAGAACGCGGATGTCTGAATCAGATTAGCCGACATTAATATTTTAATTACTACTTATAATATGTGTAAGCTAGGTTCTAATTAGATGTAGTAGGATGTTAATAGGATAAATGGATGTTATCAGTGCACACCTGCAGGATTTGAGTCGTGTTTTTAGACTATAGGAGGACTTTAGTGCTAACTCCTAATATTCCATATAATTAATGGGAATATATTGTGAAACTGAATAGAGAAATAAGAGAATACGAACTCAATTATATGAACCTCAAGAACTTTACGTATTTCGATTAAATCAAATCACAGTAAGGAGGGGTTTCTAAACAGCAACCGATTTAAACACGTGATTCATGTGAATCAATTGCTGGATATTTGCATCGTAGCAATGGCAACCTAGGTGCTGGTTAGAATCAAATTTGAATAAACTAAACCTCTCCTTATGTAATTGCAAATTGGAATTTCTTGGGGTTTTCAAGACACGAGTATTGACTTTTATTCCCAAGTAAATGTATTACAGATATGTAGACCATCCTGTCTCCAACAAAAAAAGCAAAAACTATGCTATTTATCAGTCGAAAACCCTCAATGATATAACAAAACTCACCATTGCTGATAATAGTATAAGCCCGATTTGGATAATAATCCAGCTGTTGGTCTGGGGACGCTGTAATCCCCCTAGTGGGTCTAGGAGCGAATCCCCTGGACAACAAGCCCTATTCTACACAACATTAGTTGGCTTTTACTGTTAGGTAACTTCGAATCTCGAAATTATTTCTTTTAACTACGTAATACACATTAGGTGGAAAGATTTCGATTGACTCTACAGTTGCATTCATTATGTATAAGAATATGTTGTATACATTAGCACAAGGTAATATTCAAATGAATTAGATACATAACTTGGACAAAAGTTTAATAAGCAAAGAATGTGTTGTCTTGTTCATAATACCTGTACAGACCCACAGTTAGAGTTCACGCAACTTCCTTGCGTAGATTAGTCCAATGTGTATGGTATATACCTGAGATTAGGGTAATAGTACGTGATATTTAGGGTTAGATACAAGTGAGGCAAGCAGAAATCTATTATACAATTTGAGCCAATGTGTATTGACATGGGTTTCCAAAGCCACTAGGATTCCATATATAAATTATATATTTATCCCGGCGAGGGATACCCCTATCCCCTCTGGATCCGCAACTGCAATACTTAAATATACCCCTGTGTAGTATATGTACTAGTATTTTGGGGTCAAATATGACCTTTAAGCAGTGCTGTACAAGTATTTATGGTGTAAAAATAATCTGTGTAGTGGTGCGATAATTTTTAGTGCAGCTCCTATAGGGAGGTGCTTTAATGGCATAGACGAAGTACGACATAGGTACGTCCGTCCGCGTGGTTGTGCGGAATCTAGCTGTCCGATTAACATGAAAATTGATATACATATACATTTTGGGTCGGAGATTTGCACCTTAAGTATGAATTCTATCTAAAGTGAATATTTCACACCTTTTCGGTGATCAATCATATTTCACACCTTTAATTAGAATGTTGTCAGGGGAAAATATTGTTGTATAATTTTGAGAAAATCAGGGGCCCAGGGTATCCGATTTTGAGAAAATCGCCCGCTGCATTCCGGTATCTACACGGCCCCCTGAAAACAAACAACCCTGAGCACCAGTCTATCTAATTCATCTCTTAGTATTCGGTATTAATTGAAACAACTGTAGACTCCGCTTAATAGAATATTGGTTTAGTGGGCCAAAGAGCCAGAAATAGAACCATACAAATAATGTTAATTTACTGCAGTTAATCGGGCTAGCACCTTTATTCAGCTGAATCGGAATAAAATAGCCTGGTCCCAGTGTGACCTTATTAAGCAGTCTCCTGTATATTCGAACTAACAAATAATAATAATATTAATAATTATTATTAGTGCAAAGTGTAATGTACGATAACAAACAGTACTCCTGAGGAGGCTTGGACACATCAAAACTATAAAGTCAAGTTGAATAACTGTAATGTATTGATTGCTAACGAGGAACTAACTTTTGAACTAATGCCTACGCCTCTAATATAACAAATATATCGTAGTTTATAGCTAAGCATTATTTTATGAAATTCTAGTGAGTAGTTAGTATTGCGAAATTATGTTAATATATAAATACTGATAAAACTTTACACGTTGTTAAACACTGATGTAGTTTTCGTAAATCATAAGCACTCAGTTTGAAAACTTTAATAGATCATTGAATTGTCAAATGATATAATTATTGACTATTCATTAACAATTATGACATCATAGTGCATACACCTTCTATTTATTGAATCTGTTAAATTTACATTTATGGCTATAGAAATGGTTTGATAATAAATCCAGCATTATAGAACAGGTAAATTATGATCAAGTAACCGTGTTTCAATATCATTTGGAGGGGCGATATGTGTAAAACTAGAATTAGCTAGCCTTGTGGCGTCGAACGAGGGGTCACTCGATGGGGTTAGGACAAAATTTCAGAATGGAATGTTGTCACATTCCTGACGCCAACGTTGTGCAGGGAAATATTCCCGAACATATTCGAGTCTTTCACTGTTTACGTATATCAACATAAATAAAGTTTCAACCTGAACTAAATGACTGCAGGGATGGAAATACCGATTACACCTCATGATTTCTTGTTATGATACAGATGAATACAAATATATTTAATCATTACCTTCGAAGATGAGGAGTACAAATTGATTATCCTCATTATACTATTGTTGCTGTTCTATTTTCCAGCTCTTTGTAGTCACACTAATTCCTTGGAATAGCCTGTCATATCATAATGCCACTCATAATATATTTTGTGTGCCCCACACATATTCTTGTATACATTTTAAGGTTCTGTGGATCCCAGGTTGGCAATCGCAAATGTAATGTATCGAATAATTTGGCCACATATCAATTTTTGAAAAATATTACAACCTTCCAGTATTAAACCGTCTCTTATTCGGGTAAGACATATGTAGCCAGCTGGCTGGCGCGATTCCCTGAATTCTTTTTCCTAAATCCATAATTGTATCCAATTCTATTGCAGACAAGAACTTCCTGCTTAGTGGTGAACCTGGTTCTCAAATACCTGTAGGATTCTAGTTAGAGTAAACATCGGAACTAATTTCCGCATATATAATCAAAGAAGTCATATAACAGTGGTAGCAATTCTGACATGGATTATGAATATCCATGGTATCAGTATTACGGCAGCAATTCTGACACACAACAGGATGAAAAGCTCATTTCATCAATACAATTAGTGCATGGGATAAGCAATACTAATTGAAATACCAAACAAAGATGAGGCAACTACATTCGGAGAGTTCCGTTCACTGCTAGAGGTCTTCCTATTTGGTCAGCGGTCACAGCAAAACCCTACCCATCGATTTTGGCTGCATAGATCACCTATATGTATTCTATAGTGCTGTAGTATGATTTCTATTGGGAACTTGGAAAATATTCGCAGCATATTCTAGAGAACTTAAATGAGAGAGTCAAAAGGTGAGAGGATGTTGCCAGATTATGACCAAAGTATATTGATGGATTTGCCATTTTTGAAAGATGTGTAATCAAAGTATACTAAGTAACAAGTCAGCGGTTCCCAACCTTGGTTGTCCACGGACGAGAGCAGGATCCACAGTATTCCAAATATTGTATTGCTGTCTATATGAAGGAGTTCATTAGTGTAGAGGTTAAGACCGTGGCATTAAGGGATGGAAAGTATTATGGATTAGAGACGAAAGGAATAGTAAAAGTAAGGAAAAGATTCATTACTGGAAACACGACAAAATATTTAGTGGAAAAAACAAATAAAATGTAGAAAATGGGTAACATAAAGTAGTAAATATCTAAGAGTATTAGAATATCTGTAGACAATTCTCATCAGCTTGACTCATAACAAGAATTCTATCTTTATCATCTACTGTAATTCCTGTTGGTTCAGGAATAGAGATTGTGTGGATACATTCATATTTAGAATTGAAAATAGAAATAGAATTAGAACCATAATCTGAGATTAGAATATTGTCAGAGATGTCTAGAAAGAAAACAAGGGAGATATCACTTGCCTTCTTTTTCCTCGAGAAATAATGCTCTTCTGGAGTATGAAGTTACGATTGAAGAGATGGATACAAGGATTTGATGTATCTAACACATAAATATATTCTTTAGAGAGTTTCACATTTAGAGGACGTTTGAGTGTATTTGTACCGAATTTAGTTTTGTAGCACAAGTCTTTGGTAAGTATTTGTACACGATTGTTATAACAGTCACAGATATAAATATCTTCATTTGAATCATCAATTGTTAGACCATAAAGATAGCCAAATTCAAGTTCTCCATTTCCCTGTTTACCAACTTTGGAAATGAACTTTCCATCCAGTGTATATTTCAGGATACAGTGGTCTTGAGAGATAAGAACTCTATTTCCATAAATAGATAAAAATTTCGGAGAATTCATCACTCCTTCACCTCTACGATCTCCGAATTTGAATAAATACTTAGCGGTACTATCAAATACTTTAATACAGTCATTCCATGTATCTGCTACACAAATATTTCCTGTTTCGTTATCCACAGTAACATCCCGTGGGAAGCTAAGTTGTTCATTTCCGGTTCCTCTGTCACAAACACTCATTAGAGGTTGTTTCTTGTTTGTATAATCAATTCCGCTTCTCACTAACCTCCCCAACTTCTTTACTTCATCTAACAATTTGTTGTTTTCACAAGTGAAACTAACCATTCTAGGTTGTTTAGGAAACTCAATTGATTCATGTTCTGTGTCTAATCGAGTAATCAAATCTTCATGAACACATTTTATAGGAGAAGTGAGTATCTCATGTTGTAGGAAACTTTGGGATTTTTCTAGAGCAATCTTTTTTCCATTCAGCTTTGTCAATTCACTTTTATAAGAGCGATAACAATCCATAATTGTATCTAACTCTCTCAACAATTTACTCTCTCTTTCCTTTAGACAGTCGATTAACTCTAAGAATGTACTTTTAATCTTCTCTCTCACTCGATTTACTTCTAACTCGTAGTTATCTTCTCCAGGTTGTGGTAATATAGGATTAGCTGTAGCCATTATTATTGCTATACAATTCATATTATTCAAATATATATAAGATCATACAAGGAATCAAATTACACAAACTAGACAAATCAGAGAGAAATGCAACTAACCAAAATATATTAACCAAATACGACCGGGAAATGTGTGATTTTAGGCCAGAAAAAGGTGCTAAAATATCGTTTTCTTGTGAGAATTGCTTAATAATGTGTGACATTATTTGAGTATACCTTTTCATTACGAGCGTAACAGTTCGACCATAATCAGTTAAGAATTGTAAAATTTGATGTACGTATTTGTGAGGAAAATTCATATACAAGTACAGTAGAGACTCACTAATCCTAACTTTGATAATTCGAATAGGGGCAAAAATGTTCTGAATAGCGAGGTTATGCTATAAATACTATAATTATGGAAGTAAAAGTAAAACTGATTATGAAATTTCATACTCACTACTTACATGATTTGCTTACTAAAAGGATATTATTATGATATCAACATTATTCATAATAACATTCAGTTAATATAATTCGTCTTATAACAATATTGGGTAGAGTCAAAACCAGTTTAATGGAAGCATTAACGAACCGCAATAATTAAATACATAAATTGAACTGATCTTTCCTTCTATACTACAGTGGCAGTCGCTTAATCGGACAGCTCGGGAGTCAATGTATTGTCCCGATTAACCAATTGTATTGTATTTAAGGATTCAAAAACTAGTTTTTCATATTCTCAGTTCTTAACCAGAAATATCTTATTACGCTACTACTAAATCCTGATTTATATAAGATATAGCAGAGATAATTCGTTGTAGTAAGGGTAGAGTCCTGCTTCAAGAGTTAATAAAAATAGTTTACTCATGAATAACAATTTAGGTAGAAAGTTAGTAATTTATGTTTAAACAATAATGCACGTACTTATTACTTCAACCTCAATTATCCGTACTACATAGGATCAAGCAAAACGTTTGGATAACCAACAGTCTGTATTATTGAGGTAATATATACCGTACATGGTGCAATAGGCAATGGGACCTGAGTCAGTGAGCAAAGTGAATAATCTTAGTTTTGTAAATAATAATAGAATCGGTGTTGTATTGTTATGTTTGTAGAATAGAATATTAAAATTCATAGTTTTAAAAACAAATCATATTACAATGATTATGAATGTATATACTATCGGGTAATTGGGATTAGAAATCCTGATTAACCGATTCAATGTCACAATTATCCGACGATATTTCTAAGTAAAAATCTGTCCTCAAACCATAGTCCCGTTAAGCGGATATCTCGATTATCCGAGTTCCAATTAAGAGGCTTCAACTGTACTATTAATTAATTCGTATATATGTTACACGCAAATCGTGAAATTGCCCATTTCATGCATTGGGCAAACAAATTGCTCAATGGGTGAAATGGGCAATTGTGTTGTCCATTTCATTGAATAGATATTTGGTTACTCATTTCATGTAATGGTCTTTCAAATTATTGCACACTTCATGAAATGTGCAATGCTGTTTATCTAAAGATTTTTGAGAATATGTACTTATAATTCTATGAGGAAACATGATGAGAAAACAAATTATATGAATGAGAAGTGAGAAAATATTTAGGAAATAACTCTATGTTGTCACATGATCCTTTCCCATGACAAGCACAGTTGCATATTAGCACTGCCTTTAAACAAGAGCAACGTTTTGTTAAACAATTGCTCTTGTAATGACATCTGCGAAATCCCTGACCACCACATATGCTCTATGCTCGAACAATTTCGCGAATCGATAATTCTTCATCTGGTATGTGTTCCGAATTCAGTCCAGTAAATTTGATAAATTCAACTTGATTTCTTGCAAGTCGGCCTCTTATTTTTGCAGTTCTAGTTCCTATTTGATAACCTCTCTGATCAAATTCCAAAACAATTCCAATTATATTTGATGGATCACCTTTGCTTCGATCAAACTGGGATACAGGCACAGCAACGCTATCACCGATACGAAGAGGACGCAGGGTGCGAGTATTGCGTGCAATCATTTTTTTGGCTTGTTTTTGGATGCCCTTGCAAGCTTCTATTCGTGCACGTTTTGCCGGATGGCTATCATTTCCTCTAAAGTCCGAGAATAGAGAATTAGAAACATTTGTATGATGCAATTCTGGATCTTTTCTCGTATTAAATCACTAAGAATCTCTTCAGCACTGTCATTACCTAGTGGAGTTGTGGTACATGGAAATATATGAGTATATTGGAGACTTGTTGGTAAATATCCTCTAGTCCCTATAGGAGTAATAATCTTTAAAGTGTTGTGGAAGCTCATTTTCCGGGAGCATGTAAATCGGAAATATCGATATGATTGGATTTGGCCACATTCTCAGCATAAGTAAATATTATTTTCCCATTCTTCATCGGTACGAAATATTCATGAGTTGAAATGGTTGACGACACTAAATGAGCTGCACTAGCCAAATTAAGTTGGGAATGTTGGAGAAGGTCTGATAAACTTTTAGTGCAAGTTAGTATCCTATTAAACATACTGAGTAGGAGTAAATATTAAAAACTTTTGATTTGAAGTAGAAGTCCTTTTTGCCTCAACTGCTTTATTCCTATTTACTTCATCAGCAAATTCTTCTAAGGTAGCAATCAACGAATCGTAGATGCAGCATATTGAATTAACAGCGTCATATCTGCAAGTCCATCTTGTATCCGAAAGTCTTGGTAGCTGACGTACTCGCTTCAGTGGGCGAAGTTCCCTTTGCAAATTCACAAAGATAGTATGTACTTTGGTGGTAGAAATAAATGCATAGATTGCCTCAAGTAAAATGAAAAAGTCGTGAGCAAATTGAACCTTCTTTGCACAATCAACCAGGATTAAGTTCAATTTGTATGCTTAACAATGTATATAAATTGCATATGGAGATAATTGTCGCATTCGCTGCTGCACACCGTTGCATTATCCGCTCCTAACAACAGCTCCATCGTATCCTTGAGAAACAATACGAGAAGGATCTAATCCGTGTTCATTTAGTGTTGAGATGAAGTATGTGGTCAAACTTTTAGCATTTAAACTTGCTACCTCCACAAATGTAAGGAAACTCTCGTAGATATTGGCTTTTTCATCAACATATCTAACGATGACAGTCATTTGCTCATTCTTGCTCTATATATATAAAAATAAAATTTTGATGGGTCATGACCCATGACTCACTGACCCATCTTAAAAAAAGTGATCCATCTGACCCATTGAGCCATGGGTCAGTGACCCATTTGCAGCTCTGATCCCAGCAGCATGGTCTTTGCGAGGCATTCCCAAACCTAAACATAACACTGCGCATATATTTATGCCTTATGGTTAGCAATTGTACCCGTGAGCGATAGTTCTACAAACTTAAGCGGATAAAAAGCGAATTGCGCTCAACTATGTCTGAGAGGTGCTGAAATATGCAATCTTTGATGCGAATAGAACACGAATTGCTACGAAAAGTTGATTCGAGAGAAACTATTAAAGAGTTTAGTAATCGCAAATCCAAGAAAGCAAAGGTTTAACCGTTTATGTTATTCATGTAGTCATTAAATTGTTTGTGCATTCTTTATTAGTGGTAAGTTTTCTGAATTAAATTTGATTATGATGACTGTTATTGAATGAATAGAGGCTAAAAATAACAGCCTCACAATCCTACTGGGTGCCCGACCTCACAGGCCATTAATCCGCCCCTGGGCTTGCTCTAAACGGCTACAAAGGGGGTCACGTCATTATCAAGGATAATATATACACTTAAATACATTAGATTCAATCTAATCCGTACATGAACAGGGCAAAAGGTTCAGATTATTAAAGGTGTGCTGTAACTACTACACTTTGGGTGGTATAATAATACTTACATCAAAATAATTATGAAAGTAAAACTGACTAAGAAATGTAATCTCCACGCTGTATGCTTGTGCTTACAAGGATATCGTTATGATTTTCATATTTTCACAATATTATTCGGTCAAAATAGTTCCTCTCATAAACAATGTTACGTAAAGTCAACTCCGGGCATATCGAAGACCAAATGACCGCGATTATTACTTCGATATAACCAATGAAATTATGTTACTTTGAAAGTTTGGGACAAAATTTGTAGAGTCAATTGAATTTTGTACAATTTCAGATATGGAACAATGATTTCAATCCTAGACAGTAGTAAACCCTGACATATGTAAATTAAGAATAATATTACCAAATGAATAATACAAATATTAGCACAAAATACATGAATAACAAATCAAGAATGAATAAATGGGAAAGTCAATAAAATTATAAGTAAACACACAAATTAACAAATAGATACTATCATTTGTATTGATAGAGATTAGATATCAAAATATCTGTAGACAGTTCTTATTATTATAACACACTACTATAACTCTATTCTGATTGTCTACTGTAACTGATAATGGATTGTTAAACACAGGAATCTTGTGAACGAACTTGAATCCAGGGTTGAACATAGAAATAGCGTCAGAAGAATTATCTGCAATAAGAATGAAGTCAGAATTGTCAATAAAGAAAGATCTTGGATCAATGACTTGATTTCCTTTTCCTCGAGAAATAATACTCTTCTGGAGTTTGAGGTTACGATTGAAGAGATGGATACAAGGATTTGATGTATCTAACACATAAATGTATTCTTTAGATAGTTTTACATATTGAGGCTCTTTGAGTGTATTTATACCGAATTTAGTTTTGTAACACAAGTCTATGGTAAGTATTTGTACACGATTGTTACACCGGTCACAGATATAAATATCTTCATTTGAATCATCAATTGTTAGACCAGAAGGATAGTCAAAATCAAGTTCTCCATTTCCCTATTTACCAACTTTGGAAATGAACTTTCCATCTACTATATAGTTCAGGATACAGTGTTCTTGAGAAATAAGAACTCTATTTCCATAAATAGATAAACATATCGCGTGTTTCATTGCTCCTTCACCTTTACTGTCTCCGAATTCGAATAAATATTTAGCAGTACTGTCAAATACTTTAATACAGTTATTCCATGTATCTGTTATATAAATATTTCCTGTTTGGTTATCTACAGTAACATCACATGGATAGCTAAGTTCTTCATTTCCTTTTCCTCTCTCACAAATACTAACTAGAGGTTGTTTCTTGTTTGTATAATCGATTACTCCAGCTTTAATTTCAATTCTCTCCTTTATTCTATGTATTTCTAGAATAAAGTTATCTTCTCCATGATCTGTATCTTCTCTATGAGCAGTAGCCATTCTACAAATCTTAATTATAAGCTTATTAAACTAAAATTGATATAAATAGAATAAGAATACTTTCAATGTAATATAATACTATAGCATTATATCCAATACAAATAGATTGTTATGGATATTAAAGTAATACAAGTTATTCAATACAGTCAACTCCTGGTATATCGAAGCTCAAGGGGCCGTGATAAATACTGCGATACAAATCATGTAATATATATTGCTTTGACCTTTTGAGACCATATTTATATACAATTTAAGACTTTGATATAAGCGGGTATTTTGGATATATCAGTGTTTGATATAACAGGAGTTGACTGTAGATATTCGATAGAGACAATGAATTTATGAAAAACAGTGCAACGTTAATAGGACAGCGTCGATTTATATACTCCGTATTAACAATAATATCCATGGGGATAACGAATAACTCCCATTCAGAGACGTAGCCAAGGATACATAGATTACGAGGGTCGTCCAAAAATTTTTTAGAATGAATGGTGTAACTTCATTTCTTGCACACCAATACATCTTATATCTATAGTACACTATTTATAACTACACTAGGTAAAATATCTAAGCTTTTTATCTTTTATTACTTTTTTGACAGCTACTTATATAGTCAGCACTTGGCTCTAATTTTAAATTCTTCCATAAGTATTTCTTATGGATTTACATTTGGAAAGGAGGCACCTTCACGCAATTATTTTTTATGACTTTATGAGATAACTCAGTCCTAAAGAATCACATATTCAACTTCAGGACACATTTGGAGAAAAATCACCATCTTTGGCTACAGTGTACAACTGGTACGATGAATTTAACCGTGGACGAAAGACTCTAAGTGATGAGATGCAATCAGGATGTCCTGCAGATGCGGTTAACCCAGAAAATATCCAGAAAATTAAGAAAATAATCAAAAATGAGCGTCGAATCATAATAGACGAATAATTAGTCATTTAGACATCAGCAGAGGAAGCCTCCATGCCATACTTCATGAACATCTCTTGGTGAGGAAAGTGGCTGCACGTTGGATTCCACATAAACTTTCTGAAGAACAAATGACAACTCGAATGGATTGGTGCAAATTTATGATCAGAAAATTCGATCATGGTCGTTCAAAGTTATTTAAGACATTAATTACGGGAGATGAGACTTGGATTTACCAATATGACCCAGAGACGAAGCAACAATCCTCAGTTTGGCTTTTTCCAGATGATAATCCCCCTCAAAAATTGAGACGTGCACGAAGTGGCAACAAGCAAATGGTCGCCAGTTTCATCTCTAAAAAGGGACATGTTGCTACTATTCCCCTTCTAGAGCAAAAGACTGTAACTGCGAGTTGGTATGTCAACATTTGCATGCCTCAGGTGATAGAAAAGTGGAGCATTTTACATCCTAAAGCCTACCTCACCTCACTTCAATGGCACCATGACAATGCAAGTGCACACGAGGCTGCTTTAACAATGGATTTTTTGCAGAAAATGGTATAAAATTGATACCCCATCCAGCCTATTCCCCAGATATGGCGCCATGCGACTTCTTTCTTTTCCCTAAACTAAACAAGAAGATCTAAGGGGTTCATTTCAATAGTGCAGAAGAGGCAAGACTGGCTTATAATGAGGCCCTCCAAGACCTAACCAAAGAAGACTGGGAAAATTGTTTTGAAAGTTGGTTTAGAAGGATGGATTTATGCATACAGTCATCTGGTATATACTTCGAGAAACTATAAAAAACAATCCATTTCCTACTATTCTTTCATATAGATTCTAAAAACTTTTTGGACTACTCTCGTATTCTGAGATTCTAAAAAATATAGTGAATAATTTGAAATCTAAAATCCTAGAAATTTCTGTGCCCTTTTCCCAAATAATAGCCTGAGTTTGCTCAGGAATTTTAACGCAAATCCAGTGAATTTTCAAAAATCCCGACAATGTAGCCGATAAATACATACACAATAGAACGAACAAAATCTTCCATGAAGCAGGTTTGTCAAATCGATTCTAGACTTTGTGAAATGTTGGTCTTCATAAAGATCAGTGCTTCTCAACCAGGGGGATATTCCCCCATTGGGGGGATGGCAATACCGAAGAGGGGGATACATATTCGGAGAGAACAATCTATACCTGGGGTGTGCGTAAATAATCTAGTCAGAGGAGGCTCCTCGCTATCGATACTCATTTTTTATCTCTTTGTATTCAATTCCTCGCTCTTTTAAAAACCCATTTGCATTATACGTCGATAAAGTTAGTACTCAGATATAATTATTGTTAATAATTTATAAGCCTTACAATGTAAGGGTTTGAGAAGATGGCATGCATCTGACAAATATCAATTGCTTTTGTATGACAATAAATACTATGTATTCAATTGTGAATACTTTATCGATGTGTGATTCCAATAATGTGAATAATATGGCATCCTATTGATCGATACAATTTTCATTTTACAATCTACATAAATATAACATAGAACTGTATCTACATTAATTCATTTTCAATCCTATCATTGCAAGACTTTATTATACAATCAGAAGATTATATCCGAACCAAATGCAAAACGCAGAATAGACATTATGATCCCTCTTATCTGCAGTTTGGATTCATATCTAGTCCAGACGAATTAAAACCTCATTGCTTGACCTGCCATGTATGCTTGGCGAATGATTCTATGAGGCCTCATCATTTAAAAGCGCATCAATTTTCAAAACATCCCACAGAGGTGGGGCAGCCAATAGAATCCTTTTCGCAGAAAAAGAAATTTTCTCTCTTCACTCAGTCTACTGATTTGAAATGTTGTACTTTGGCATCCTATGAAGTATCTTTTCTAATCGCAAAGCTTAAAAAACTCACACAGATGCAGAAACTCTAATCAAACCTTCACAGTTGGCTTGTGCCAAGCATGTTCTGGGAAGTGCGGCAGCTGAGAAACTAGACAAAATCCCGTTATCTAATGATACAGTAAAAAGGAGGATTAATGAAATTTCACAGAATTTAGAAGATAAATTGGTTCGGCTTATAAAGGGCACTCCTATCAGCATTCAATTAGATGAGTCAACATTTGGAGCAGAATCTACTCTTATTGTCTGTATGCGTTTCATCGATAACGATTGCATAAAGGAAGAATTGCTTTTCGTTGATTATTTTGAATGTCGTTGCACTGGACAAGATATCTTCAAGATGGTTAGATCCTATTTTGACTCACATCAGATTAGTTTAAGCCAAGTTGTTAGTGTTAGTACAGATGGAGCTCGAAATATGACGGGTAGAGATAATGGATTCGGGGATGTTTGAAAGGGAAGTACCGCAGTGCAGTTTTATCCATTGTATGCTTCATAACCAGGCGTTAGCTGCTAAAAATCTCCAGCCTGAACTTCATGAAACACTTAACCTTGTCATCAAAGTTGTGAACTTTGTCAAATCAACTCCTTTGAACGAACGTATATTAAGAAAACTATGTGAAGATTCGGAAGCAGAACACGACGTCCTTCTATTCCACACAGAAGTTCGCTGGGTTAGTAGAGGAAAAGCTTTTGAACGAGTATATTCTATTTATGATCAGTTATGTGAATTTCTAGATCAGAAACATTTCTTCAAGACAGAAGAGCTTTCATCGATCTATTTCAAACTGAAATTAGCTTATCTTACTGAAATCCTCTCTTACTATAACCTGAGTAATCTTAGGTTGCAGGGAGATGGGATTTTTCTTCAAGCGGCTATAAAAAATGTGACTACATTTCAAAATAAGTTGAAATTCTTTCGTTTACGTATACTGAGCAACCAATGGAGCATGTTTCCACGTGTAGAAGTAATTCTTTCTCTTTCACCATATCTTGAAGTTAAATTTACTCCCCTTGTCGAAGAACATTTGATGAATCTAGTTACTGATTTTTCCAATCACTTTTCAGACGTTCCATCAATCCCTAAATACCTGCTAACCCGGATGGATATGTCACTGGAAGATATGATGGACTTAGACGACATCCTAGTAGACGAGTTGTTATATTACAGGCAAATGAGGAGGCAAAAGCTAAATATTCTTGTGCTAACAAAACTAAATTCTGGTTTTAGTGAAGGTGGTACAGTAGACCCTCGCTAATCCGAACAGAGGTGTTCCGATTAATGGAATATCTGTTCCGATTAGCGAATTTGTTCGGATTAGTGAAGTAATACACTTATATGGGGAATTATAAACATTATGCAACTCAAAATTATAAGAATGAATATAAGTAATATGTATTACAAATCAGATTATGGTACTGTAAGACATAATAGAAACCGCACTAATCCGAACGAAACATTACTACTACTACTATTATGTACTATGTACATATTAAAATTTCAAATTCCGATTGAAAATTATTATTTTTAAACCAAAATTTTTTTATTTTCTACTGTTCGGATTAGCGAGGGTCCACTGTAGCACCAAATCTTTTCAAAACAGCTGAAAGATTGCTTTTGCTTCCATTTCCAACAACAAATTTTTGTGAGAAAACGTTTTCTTCAGCAAATTTTCTTAGGTCAAGACACCGCAGGCGACTTGACTTCAGAGAAGATTTAAGGATATCAGCATCAAGTTATAGTCCAAGTATTGAAATATTAGCATCTAATAAGCAATTACAAGGTTCGCATGAATTACTGTTAATTTGAATTAAAAAAACTAATTTCAAATTATTTGGGGAGAGGGTGGCGGACCAAAAGGGAGATTAAACTTCGTGGGGGGGGGGGGAAGGCCAGAAAAGGTTGAGAACCACTGACTTAGATTTTAGACTCAATTAGGGAACATCCTTGTTATTCAACTCATATCTATTGTCTACTATTTATTCTGAATGTATTTAGTAGAATTTCTTCAAGAAAACATGCCTGTTCGGTTCGTGAATTAAGGAAAAAACCCCTAAATCTGGCAGCATTATAATTTCATGAAATTCTAGTGGAAGTTGTTACTCATTTGAATTATGAAATGATGTTAAATAATTGTAATATTTACAAGTTGTCAAAGAAGATTGTATTATTATGAAACTATGATTAAGCATGTTCCACGTTGATAAATTATCATATAATGTATTTATACTGTAATTAATATCCTACACATCTATCGAGCATTATATTCCTAACGTCAGTAAAATCCAGAGTGTAAAATATTTGTATTAGTGAATACGTATTTCCTTCAAACGTATATCAGAGTACAGAATTAATTAGAGTAGATCAGTGGCGGATCCAGGAATTGTAGGGTGGCATATTTTTTTAAAAATTTTGGTTTGGAGATATGATGCTCTACATATCTGTAATGGAAGAAAGATTACACAATACTATAAGTGATAATGTGTATTTTTAGAATAATATTATAAGTACTTAGTACTGTTGTATGACAGAACAACTACCTATGACATTTCTACTACTTCCTTGATATGACTTGCCACTTTTAAGTCACTATTACACGGTTACAAAGCAATTTATCTTGTAATTTATTGCTCATTTCCTTCCAATCTAAGTACCCATCATGTTTTAGAAGTTTATTAGTTATTCATTAATAAACTTTAATGTAATTACCAGTATACACGAAACGAACTTGTAACATTGTATTATTATTATTATTATTATTGTAATAATGATAACAATCGGTGATATTTCATTTTATTGAATAATATAGGGCCTGCAATGGTTATATTTTATGTAGCGGTGTGTCAGTATACTGTAGTGGTTTCAGTAGCATAAAAGCTTTGTCAGTAGCTAGAGAAACACAGTAAAACATAAAATACAATTCCTTTTCACAGTAGTATAGACTATATCAAGTACGAAACAATTTCAAATTAACGAGATTCAAAATCTACCCTGTACATTCTACCAGGGGAGGATACAAGGGAGGGTTGGGGACCATGGCCCCCCTGAGATTTTGAGATCTAATATTCTGCCTCAAAATGAATAACTAATAAGATAAATTAACTTAAAGCAACATAAATATAACCATTGCAGGCCCCATATTATTCAATAAAATGAAACATCACCGAATGTTATCATTAGAACAATAATAATAATAATAATAATAATAATAATAGTAATAGTAATACAATGTTACAAGTTCGTTTCGTGTATATTGGTAATTACTTTAAAGTTTATTAATGAATAACTAATAAACTTCTAAAACATGATGGTACTTAGAAGGAAATGAGCAATAAATTACAAGATAAATTGCTTTGTAACCGTGTAATAGTGACTAAAAAAGTGGCAAGTCATATCAAGGAAGTAGTAGAAATGTCATAGGTAGTTGTTCTGTCATAGCAGAAATATCCATGGTTATACTAATACAAGGTATTGTTCTGTCATACAACAATACTACGAAATAAGTATCTTTTACAATAATAGTAATCTATGTACACTTGGACAGTTTAGTTATTATTCCTACATTTCTCCATAGTACTTATATATACTTATTAGATCGGAATAATTCTGAACGCTCAGCTAATCAGGGTTTCTAATGTTCTATGAGAATTACTGTTTTATATTTGTGCGTTTTTGTTTTGCAGTGTCTTCAAGGAATCAATCGCATAGAACGAGGATGTCTGAATCAGATTAGCCGACATTAATATTTTAATTACTACTTATAATATGTGTAAGCTAGGTTCTAATTAGATGTAGTAGGATGTTAATAGGATAAATGGATGTTATCAGTGCACACCTGCAGGATTTGAGTCGTGTTTTTAGACAATAGGAGGACTTTAGCGCTAACTCCTAATATTCCATATAATTAATGGGAATATATTGTGGAACTGAATAGAGGAATAAGAGAATACGAACTCAATTATATGAACCTCAAGAACTTTACGTATTTCGATTAAATCAAATCACAGTAAGGAGGGGTTTCTAAACAGCAACCGATTTAATCACGTGATTCATGTGAATCAATTGCTGGGTATTTGTATCGTAGCAATGGCAACCTAGGTGCTGGTTAGAATCAAATTTGAATAAACTAAACCTCTCCTTACGTAATTGCAAATTGGAATTTCTTGGGGTTTTCAAGACACGAGTATTGACTTTTATTCCCAAGTAAATGTATTACAGATATGTAGACCATCCTGTCTCCAACAAAAAAAGCAAAAACTATGCTATTTATCAGTCGAAAACCCTCAATGATATAACAAAACTCACCATTGCTGATAATAGTATAAGCCCGATTTGGATAATAATCCAGCTGTTGGTCTGGGGACGCTGTAATCCCCCTAGTGGGTCTAGGAGCGAATCCCCTGGACAACAAGCCCTATTCTACACAACATTAGTTGGCTTTTACTGTTAGGTAACTTCGAATCTCGAAATTATTTCTTTTAACTACGTAATACACATTAGGTGGAAAGATTTCGATTGACTCTACAGTTGCATTCATTATGTATAAGAATATGTTTTATACATTAGCACAAGGTAATATTCAAATGAATTAGATACATAACTTGGACAAAAGTTTAATAAGCAAAGAATGTGTTGTCTTGTTCATAATACTTGTACAGACCCACGGTTAGAGTTCACGCAACTTCCTTCTGTAGATTAATCCAATGTGTATAGTATATACCTGAGATTAGGGTAATATTACATGATATTTAGGGTTAGATGCGAATGAGGCGAGCAGAAATTTATTGTACACAATTTGAGCCAATGTGTATTGACATGAATTTCCAAAGCCACTAGGATTCCATATCATATAAAATTATCCATTTATCCTGGTGAGGGGATACCCCCTATCCCCCTGGATCCGCCACTGCAATAATTAAATATGACCCTGTGTAGTATATGTACTAGTATTTGGGGTCAAATATGACCTTTAAGTAGTGCATGTACAAGTATTTATAGGGTGAAAACAATCTGTGTAGTGGTGCGATAATTTTTAGTGCAGCTCCTATAGGGAGGTGCTCTAATGGCATGGACGATGTACGACATACATACCTCCGTCCGCGTGGCTGTGCGGAATCTAGCTGTCCGATTAACATGAAAATTGATATACATACACATTTCGGGTCGGAGATTTTGCACCTCAAGTATGAATTCTATCTAAAGTAATATTTCACACCTTTTCGGTGATCAATCATATTTTCACACCTTTCTATTTAAAATTCAAAAGCATGCAAGATACTAGTTTTCAAAATGTTGGCAGGGGTAATAGGGTATAGATCCGATTTTGATAAAATCAGTCGGGGTCCGCTGCATTCCGGTATCTACACGGCCCCCCCTGAAAAGAACAAAAACAAATAACCCTGAGCTGCATTACCAGTCTATCGGCTGGACATTTTATATTTTCACTTTACAGATAATTCATCTCTTAGTATTCAGTATTAATTGAAACAACTGTAGACTCCGCTTAATAGAATATTGGTTTAGTGGGCCAAAGAGCCAGAAATAGAACCATACAAATAATGTTAATTTACTGTAGTTAACCAGGCCAACACCTTTATTCAGCTTAATCGGAATAAAATAGAATGGTTCCGGTGTGACCTTATTAAGCAGTCTACTGTATATTCGAACTAACAAATAATAATAATAATAATTAGTGCAAAGTATAATGTACAATAACAAACAGTACTCATGAGGATGCTTGGACACATCAAAAGTATTTAACAGAAACTATAAAGTCAAGTTGAATAACTGTAATGTATTGATTGCTAACGAGGAACTAACTTTTGAACGAATGCCTACGCCTCTAATATAACAAATATATCGTAGTTTATAGCTAAGCATTATTTCATGAAGTTCTAGTGGATAGTTAGTATTGCGAAATTATGTTAATATATAAATACTGATAAAACTTTACACGTTGTTAAACACTGATGTAGTTTTCGTAAATCATAAGCACTCAGTTTGAAAACTTTAATAGATCATTGAATTGTCAAATGATATAATTATTGACTATTCATTAACAATTTTGACATCATAGTGCAAACGCCTTCTATTATTGAATCTGTTAAATTTCCATTTATGACTATAGAAATGGTTTGATAATAAATCCAGCATTATAGAACAGGTAAATTATGATGAAGTAAACCGTGTTTCAATATCATTTGGAGGATCGATAAGTGTAAAACTAGACTCAGCTAGCCTTGTGGGTTCGAACGAGGGTCACTAGACTTGTGGGTTAGGACAAAATTTCGAATGGAATGTTTTCACGTTCCTGACTCCTACGTTGTGCAGGGAAATATTCCCAAACATATTCGAGTCTTTCACTGTTAACGTATTTCAACATAAAAACAGTTTCAACCTGAACTAAATGACTGCAGGGATGGAAATTGCTAAACTGTTAACAGCCAATGGTAAGTTGTAGCTGTTAACAGCTATCGCTAATATAATTTCTATTTGTCTATCTCTTGGCAGGACGAAACGATCAGGTTGTTGTTCAGGTATTCAGTCCCTCCAATTCCCATGCCTGGTAGTGATAAGCTGTATCGTCCCGGGCTAAATCAAGCATTCTTAGATATGCAGCTCACGAGTCAACCAGACCAACAATTGTACTTGTATTAAAGATAATATTTGTCAATCAGACAAACATTGGGTGACTGATATATATATATTTTGGGTGCTATAACTTTACAAATTGTATACTGCTTATTAAGGCTTGTATCCATATTAACTACCTAAATTGAGAGTTCTATTTGGTTGTTAGCGGTTCGGATTAGGCTGTAACTACAATAATTTGGTTTAAAAGCTGCAAAATCAAACTGTCAATTGTCCTAGGAATAGTAGTTTTCTAATAGAAATCCTGTGTGAAATCCTATTGGAAATCATATGGGGATCTTGTGGGTATGGAACAGGAAAAATTCATTCAATGCCAACCCAGGTATTAATCAATCTATTCTATGGGTCAGAATAAACAGGGATTAGAAATTTTTGTGTGTTGACTAAGTAGTACTCAACCTTTCCAAATATGACTAATTTTTCGAATCGAACTATTTTGACAAGATATGTGAAGTTTTCACACCTCGCCATTATAAATCAATACATTTTCGGAGGAATCTGATTGGTCAACGTTGGTCAATCAGATCCTTCTTCGCATAATACGCGTAGCGTTCGCAAACTTCCAGAGACAATCATGAGGGCTGAAGGCCCAAAAAGCATTCCGCAGGAATAGCAGAAAAAACCGCTCAGGGGCGGCGTTGCGGCTAGTGATATATATATATAATACAGTGGAATTGGAAAATGATGCCACACAAGGGACTCGTCAAATGTGAGTTCTATAGGTGAACTCTATTTAAAGTGACTGATAAATACTAAAAGTATTGGTTATATAAATGAGATGATCATTAAGCAGGTTTGACTGTAGAAAGAATCTGAGAACTAAACGAAAGGGTTTGGAATCTAGAAATTGCAGAACTTAGTAAGATAGCATTATCCAATTATATGTATGTATATTACATAGAATACAGATAGTTCATGGGAACAACCAATAAAATTGTGTAGTTGAGATTTCAAATCAATTTTTGAAATTCCTTATATGGGATTAGAAGAATATCTAGAAACTAATAAGCGTGACCCCAGTATATTCAAACCCATAAAGTAATTAAAGAAAAGTTCACTCATATTCAATAACGAACCGTTTGGTATGTTCCCGCTGCGGGGCTTGCGAATACTTTGTGTTTGCATCGGGCTCGTTACTTCATGCCTCGAATTTCGCAAGGTGTAAATTCCAAAATTGAATAATAAATCAATACTGTTTACTATATATTCATAAAAACAACAAAATTTTACATATGATTAATCCGAAAGTGTGAAAATCGCAATCATCATACTCTATTACATTAATGTAATTGTTTCCTTTCCTATATCGTCAACAGAAGGATATGTATTCCCAATACAGTATACCCTCGCTAATCCGAACACCACTGTTCCGATTGCAAAATAATACGTTCAGATTAACGAAATGCATTGAAACAATACTATAGAACAGGAATTTCCAACCTTTTCGAACAAGGGGCCACATTCCAACTATAATTCACCAAAAGTTCTGATGGCTAAATGTAAACTGATATTTTTAGCAATTAATTAAATAAAAGTATAATTATAGTATATATTACTTTAGTCTTGAAATTTAATGAGATGTTTGGCATTGTTTTTGCTTGCTCAAGTGATCACTGTCTGCCAGTACAGTTGGTGTAGCGATAGGAAGTATTCCGGTAAGATGTTCGTCAGTCAATTTAGATCTATTATTTGTTTTAACATTTTCATTCTTGAAAAAACTGTTCACAGCAATATGTACTGCCTAACAGTGCAATGATAGGAAGTACAAATTGAGAGATATTTGGGTAGGACGCTGAGGTAACATATTACGATAAAATGTTTGGAGATCATGTTCAGCGAAAGCCCTCTTGAAATCACTGTCACTTTGAATGTCAATTAGTTCCAATTGGAAAATGGCATGAGCATCATTGACGCCAATTCTAAAAGAATCTGAAAACAGTTTGAGTTCATCACAGTATTCCCTGAAATCCGCTAACTTTTATTCAGATTCATTTCTTAGAATTCCAATCAGAGCAGGATACTTTCATACTTCACTATCGTTCCATCCCTAGTAGATAGAATTGGAAATGTACAACTTTCTTGTTAATCAATAGCTTGTACATGTTCATACAGTTTGTTGCTCCTTTCCTTGTAGCTTCACATTAAGTTCCGCAAGATACTTGGTAATATCAACTAGAATGCAAAGTCATTCAACCATTGATCATCTTCCACAAAGCTTACATCCTTTTCTTTGCTCTTCATAAAGAATTGAAATTCTTCAAGTAGGGAATCGAATCTGGCAAGAGTGGCCGCTCTGCTGAGCCAGCAAACAATAAATGACATCATCGTGGTCAGATCCCTCTTCTGTAAGAAAGGCCTGAAATTCTCTGGGATTGAGTCCATTAGATCTAATGATATTGAAGGTAGAAACAACTTTTTCCATCACATGTTTCATCTGCAGGGTTTTTGCACACAATTGTTGTTGGCGAATGATGCAGTGATGTGTAATCACTTCATGAGATACATATTTAAGCATTAGACTAGTGAATTCTTTATGCTTTCCTATCATCACAGGAGTTCCATCAGTTCTTATGCCACAATGTTTGCCTAGACTTAGATTGAATTTCATAATTACATGTTTTACTTCGTTCAAAATGTCTTGTCCTGTTATTGTGCCTTTCATCGGACATGGGTCGAGCAGTTCTTCAACAACTTCAAAGGCCTTGGTGCTCCTCTGATAATATTGCGAGTTGAGCTGTATCACACACATCTGTGCACTCATCGATGGCTAGACTATAAAATTGACAGACACAGAGTCTCTTGATCAAAGTATTTTGAATATTGGTTACTAGGTCGTCCACTTTTCTAGCAACGGTCTGAGATGAAAGGCTGACTTTCTCTACCATCGAATGTTTGTCAGGATATACGACAGATGCAAATATTTCGAAACAGTTCATATTAAAGGCAGGCGGGCCGTAGGTTGGGAACCACTGCTAATTGGCTAGGTTATTACATTTTAAACAATTTCCAAAGATTGTATAAGCTCTAGGCACAATTCGGATTCCGAGGGTCTACTGTATTATATACGGAGATCATCTTCCCCTATCATTATAATACAAAGTGGTTAAACAAACAAACACACCCACCCACAATAATTGAGGTCAATAATAGAGATTTAATAAGACATGAGTAACCAAATACAAGTCAAAAACAAATAATTCAAAAGTAATCAATCAAACTAAACAATGCTCTTATGTATATCATACTCTGCTAAATCTCTCATGACATCACATAAGGGCATATTCTGAGACAAAAACGACAGAACTGGTAAATTAGTTATAAAAGAAATAATAATAGCCACAATAGAATAATTAATTAATTCCTGAAAACTAAGTAACCCTGAAAGTAGTAAATGAATAATAATATTACCAAATGAATAATACAAATATTAGCACAAAATACATGAATAACAAACCAAGAATGAATAAATGGGAAAGTCAAGAAAAGTATCAGTAAACACACAAATTCACACAAAGATACTATCACCTGTATTGATAGAGATGAAATATCAAAATATCTGTAGACAGTCATAATGATTATAACACACTACTATAACTCTATTCTGATTGTCTACTGTAACTGCTTGTGGATTGAGATATACAGGAATCTTGTGAACTAACTGGTATTCAGGGTTGAATATTGAAATAGCGTTAGAAGAAAGATCTGCAATCAGAATGAAGTTAGAATTGTCATTAAAGAAAGACAATGGATTAACGACTTGATTCGCTTTTCCTCGAGAAATTATACTCTTCTGAAGTATGAGGTTACGATTGAAGAGATGGATACAAGGATTTGATGTATCTAACACATAAATATATTCTTTAGAGAGTTTTACATCTTGAGGCCCTTTGAGTGTATTTATACCGAATTTAGTTTGGTAACACAAGTATTTGGTAAGTATTTGTACACGATTGTTATTACCGTCACAGATATAAATATCTTCATTTGAATCATCAATTGCTAGACCCTGAGGATAGAAAAATTCAAGTTTTCCATTTCCCAGTTTACCAACCTGAGAGGTGAACTTTCCATCAAGCTTATAGTTCAAGATACAGTGGTCTTGAGAAATAAGAACTCTATTTCCATAAATAGATAAACATTTGGGGTATTTAATTGCTCCTCCACCGAATTTGAATAAATACATAGCAGTACTGTTAAATACTTTAATACAGCTATTCCTATAATCTGCAATATAAATATTTCCTGTTTTGTTATCAACAGTAACATCCCATGGATTGTGAAGTTGTTCATTTCTGGTTCCTCTGCCACAAACACTCACTAGAGGTTGTTTCTTGTTTAGATAATTATTTCCACTTCCTACTAACTTCCCCAACTTCTTTACTTCATTTATCAATTTGTTGTTTTCACAAGTGAAACTAACCATTCTAGGTTGTGTTGGAAACTCAATTGATTCAAGTTCTGTGTCTAATCGAGTAATCAAATCTTCATGAACACATTTTATAGGAGAAGTGAGTATCTCATTTTGATGGAAACTTTTTGATTTTTCCAGAGCAATCTTCTTTCCATTCAGCTTTGTCAATTCACTTTTATAAGAGCGATAACAATCCATAATTGTATCTAACTCTCTCAATAATTTACTCTCTCTTTCCTTTAGACAGTCGATTAACTCGAAGAATTTACGTTTAATCTTCTTTCTCACTCGATTTACTTCTAACTCGTAGTTATCTTCTCCAGGTTGTGGTAATATAGGATTAGCTGTAGCCATTATTATTGCTATACAATTCATATTATTCAAATATATATAAGATCATACAAGGAATCAAATTATACAAACTAGACAAATCAGAGAGAAATGGACCTAACGGTAATTAGTGAAGGATAAACTCAAAATAATATAGTAAACTCACGCTATATCAAGCACAGATATATCGAAATTATTAATACAGTAGACATATCATAAGACTAAAGTATTTAAGAAATCGCGTATTTATAATTGAATAAGACCCTCAAATAGACTCATCAACAGTTAAGTAATAATCGCTAAATATTCAAGCCAAATCCAAACGACCAAAAAATATTATATTATATTTTGAATTGGCTGAATATTCATCTGCTATCTCCCATACAGTCTATAGATTTTATAGATTTAATGGTAGATCATTCTATATGTATAGAATATGCTTCTATCTATCGATTATACCATTTGGACACCCAATGGGTGGAAATGGTTAATATTGAGACACTCTTCGTGGATTATGGGATTTTCCATACCAAAATTCCATCTTTAACTACTACTTGCTACTTAACAGTATTCAATTGGGGAGAAATATTCGTCGTCACATAATAATGGCCCCTACTGTCCAGGGAAATTTACCTCTGAAGCAGAAGAGCATTCAGCTATGCACTATCCTTTTTGCTATCAGTGTTTTTGAAGGTATCTATGTAATGTCAAGAGGGTAGGACAAAAAATAACAAGGATGAACATACATGGCTGTAGTGGGCGGTCATTGGGAACAAATATAACTAAGAATCAAATTTAGTTTAACATTCATCGCTGTATATCAATCTGAGTGTAACAGCTCTGTCTGTACACAATAATTCTCATCAACCTTGGTAATACGGAATATTTCTGTATATATCCACAGCAATATTCCATATAACCAAGTATGATATAGCAAAATACTGTAAATTGAAATGTTCTTTTCCTTTATAGCATTAAAGTTATTGATTACACTGATCTTCAGCGAAATGAAGCCAGTTATCCGAGCATTTCGTTATAAGTTTTTGGATTCTTTTAAAAATCTCAATAGATTCAGCGTATCTAAGACTATTCGGGAGGACGTCCCAGAGTTGTGGGGACGAGAATGAGAAGTTGCGGGTTCCATAGCAGAGATGGAACCGGTCAGCTTTTTCATGACCCGACCCGACCGGTCTGGTTTAAAACTCGACCTGACCCGACCGGCCGGTCGACCGGTCGACTGGTAACTTTGACTATACACTGCCTGGACAAAAGTTATGAAACACCCTGCCACTTGTGACACAAGTGGCACAAGGCGAGAATATGTTGAATATTCTGTGGATATAGCAGAAAGTAGAAAATCTCTTTTGCTCAAGGTTGATGAATTAATATTTATTCAAAAATGTACGAAATAATTTCAATAATTTGTCTATAACTAATGTGGCATTTATATTGGTGCCATGTGCTAATTGTGGCCCTGGCGTTCGAATACTTTTGGCCAGGCAGTATATAATGGATGATTATACACATAAATCCTATTTAATACAGAAATGTAGAAAAGATAGAAATATTGAAATGTAGACAAATAAAGAAATTTTGAATATATAGAATATGTACGGAATTTTACTGCTAGAGTCCGTTTAACGCTGCCTCCTTTAGCACAACTAGACTTTCAACGGTAGATCCGGCCAAATTACTCCTCTTAGAGTCCAGGGTAGCACCACCAATACTCAAATGGCGTTCGCTTATTTTGGTAAATATGATTACAGTATCAAATTCAGATTTACCATATTCAGAAATTATGACCAGCCGTCGAGATCTTCGACCGGTTCCATCTCTGTTCCATAGTACTGTTGCATAGAGTAGTGAGGCACGTAGAATATTGAGGCACTGTATACATAGACCATGGATGAATATCTACTGTAGAATATTGAGGCACGGTAACAGAGGGAGAAACTATATACAGAATATGTAGTTATCATCATGCGGTTTTCTTTTATTAATAGTATTTACGTATTTCAATCATGACTTGAAAATATACTTGTTTTTGACAACACATACAGTGAAACCTCATTAATTATTATTACAAACACGGTCAATACGAATCTCCTGGTTAAGCAAGCAAGTAATTTTCCAAAATTTGGTCTTTCAATACTTTCCAACTGATTTCACAATGGTTAATACAAACTTTGGATAAGATAAAGGAATTTTGATGGTTTCTGACGTTTACATTAGTGAGGGTTATACTGTAATGAACAAAATTTAACTTGTTATTACACGATTAGAATACAATCTTGTAATTTATGATATTACTCTACTAATTAGCACACAAAAACACCTGATACCAGCACAAAATAATGACTAATTATATTTTCTTCATTCTTGTATATTTGTTGATTCTTCTGAAGTTTCGCCATAAGTAGGTGTGGAACTCTCAATCATAGAAGTGACTGGCTCATAATGATTACAATAATTACAAACGCAAAGTGCGGTTGTTGGTTTCTTAGAGCCTCTGAGCAAGCTCCAGCAAACTTCCCGAGTTAAGTTGCCTTGATTTCCATAGCAGTTGTTGCAACATACACATCGACGTAAGAATATTAGACAATGCTATTATTTCCACATCGCTACCCAAGTTCCTTTTTGAGACACAAGGTGTTCATTCATGAAGTATTTACAAGGATGAGTTACTTTCTGTTTAAATACCAACCAATTCTGGTTACTCCCTCACTGGCGATAAAGTGTGCAATCGTAGAGCGAATTTCTAAGTGACTTGTCTGGTCACCAGTTAATATTTTAGAAATACTTCGGAAAAGACAGTCCCCATCACCAACTATTCTTTCAGTTTCCCATGGTGTATATTTACTGAGCAGTGGCGTAGCTAAGCACGGGCCTGCCGGGCCTGTGCTCGGGCAACTTCTCTCTGTGCCCAGGCAATAAATATTATGTCTGTACACTGACATCAGTTCATCCCTATTAATTGTTATATTACATATATCAATTCCTCTTACTTTTTTACCTAATTTACTATTCTACGATTTATTATATTTAGTAATTAGCATATATGTCTCGAAAATTTAACATTACCAACAGCTCGCAGCTATCTTTGTTTGCCACTTACAAGAGAATAAAGCTAACTTCTGAAGATGATATTGATATTACTTATGATAATATTTACCATTCTCATTCTCAGGAAGCACAAGAGCCTGACTTCATATAGTGCCCGGGCAATCATGTTGGGCTGGCTACGCCACTGTTACTGAGTGACAGTCCGGCTAGGTTTGGTGGTTGCTTGGTGGTGGATATAAACACCAGTCCCAGAAACTTGCAATTATCACGAAGCCATTCTTCATTGACCACAGATATGATTGGACTTGAATCAGATAAAGGGATATAGGTAGAGATGTTTTCTGGGAATGTTTGCCATAACATCAAATTTAAGTACTCCATTGCCTAAACAGATTATCATTATAACTATTACAATATGGATGTATATACTCAATGCTAATGCTAATTTGGATCAACTTACTAGAAAGAACACTACTTTGTGTGTGTAAAATGAGGATATGACTCTGTCGTCCAATCGAGTAAAGTGTCAGTAATATCTTTCTATAATTCAATACAGTGCCATTGCCTTAGTATATAGAATGCTATGATTTGAGATACTGTGGATCCCCTGCCTTCGTCCATGGGCCACCAAGTGGGGCAACCGCTGATTTATTACTTATTATACATTAATTACACATCTTTCAGAAATGGTTAAATCCAAATCATAGAACTTTGGTATTAATCTGGCAACATCCTCTCACCTTTCGACTTTCGCATATGAGTCCTCTAAATTATGATGCGAATATTTTCCCAGTTCCCAATAGAAACCAAACTACACCACTAAAAATACATATAGGTGATCTGTGCGGACAGAGAAAATCGATGGGTAGGGTTTTGCTGTTACCGCTGACCAAATAGGAAATGCGCTGACAGGGAACGAACCTCTCAAAATGTCGTTGCCTCATCTTTGTTTGGTAATGCAATTAGTATTACTTATCCCAGGTAATTGCATTGATGAAAGGAGCCTTTCGTCCCTTAGAAGGCTGAAAACATACATAAGAAGCACTATGAAGCTAAAACGACTCAATTATCTCTCTGTACTTCACTTTCATATGCAGTATGCCGCGCCGATTACACTGACATATATAGATGCTATCGTGGATGCCTGGAGAAGAAGTGTCGTATAGAGTACAAATCCTGTGTGAATGAACCAGTTGGTACAGTCAGAGACTGTGATTGAATACAAATTGGAGTCATTTAGAAAGCAGATAATTATTGGTAATTAGTAGTGAAATCATTGTCTTCCTGGTAGCATTAATTAATCCGGTGTAGCAGCCTAGATTAACCTCCCGCCAGAATATACCCGAGTATAAACTAGGCTAGCCTAGATTATACCCCAGGGTTTAAACTGGGCTAGCCCAGATTATACCTTCTGAGCCTAGATTAACCCCCAGGGTATAAACTAGCCTAGCCTAGATTAACCCCCTGGGTATAAACTAGCCTAGCCCAAATTAACCCCCTGGGTATAAACTAGCCTAGCCTAGTTTATACCCTGTGTAAATATTTCCAATGAGATTATAGTGATTAATAGTTCTTTTAAATCATCTGCTAATACAATAATGAATCTATGGTACTAATGAACAGATAGGAAAATATTGTCTATGTTTCTAGTATCATTGTATATTAATGACTATGTTGAAGTGTTCAGCTAAATTTTCCAGATACAATGCAGTTTCTGTTGTTTCTGTCAATGTAAAAGATGCAGGGTATGTAAGCCATTCCATTGAATCCCCACTCTTTGCATACACAACGATATCATGTTGAATAAGATTAGCTGTGGCCAGTATTTCTGCCTCGGTTGCCCAAACACCACTGGAGTCAATGGCACTTTCGCTGACATAATTGGCAACCGTTTGAGAAAGATACTTTCTTAGTGTTTCACTCAAACTACCACACATGTGATGGACGACTTTATTACGAATTATAATATGGCTATCTTCTGAACCTGTTAGGATGTAGCTTATTGATCGGAAATAGCAATTACCATCACCTTTAGTTCTGTATATCCGCGCGGGTTTAGATAGGAAGCCAGGTTTTCCAAAGTATTGGGTCTTGCATATGTTCAAGTTGAGAACTTTGGCAACATTTTTTCTAGAATCAGCGGAAATTGGAGAAAACAGTCTGTTTGGGTTGAATTGTTTGACTCCTTGTTTAACTCCAGTTAAAACTAGCTCATCCTTACACTCTAGTTTCTTAATCTTGGAATGTGATATTGAAATTGTTTTCTTTTTCATTGATTTAGCATCTTCATCTTTGTTATCTGTATCATAAACCTTAAAATTTGCAATATTATATATATTTTTTAGTTTCTTACCTGTGTTAATATTCTCTAGGATTGCACGTCCTTTATCTAGCAACTCAATGATTTTGTAAGGACCTATCCAGCGTGGTTCCATTTTCGATCCCATTCGATGTATTTGCTTGCTGTTTTTTATGTACACAGTTGCGCCAGGTGATAACACTTTACTATTAGAATGACGGTTATCAAAGTTGCGTTTTTGGTGTTTCTGCGCGTTTGTGATATTAAGATCAATTTTGGCGTTGATAGCTTCACGCATCATGCCAAACGCCTGTAAAACTTTTGGATTCGCCTGCTCAATTGATTTTGGAGGTTTAATGGATAAATCAATTGGTAGCTTCGCACTACGACAATACATCGCTTGAAATGGAGTACATTTCGTAGAAGCATGAATGCTTGTGTGATAAGCAAATAGTATTCCTGGGATATACATATCCCAATCATCACCTCTTTCATTTACCAATTTCACCAATGCAGATTTCAGGGTACGGTTATCTCTCTCCCGTTGTCCATTTGTTTCAGGATGATAAGCAGAAGAAATTCGATGCTCAGTCTGCAGAATGTCAAGGAGATAATCAATAACTTCGTTCACAAACTCTCTTCCCTGATCACTTATAAGTGTGTCCATACATCCCAATCTGCAAACTACTAGGTATAGAAAATCAGCTACAGATTTAGAAGTTTTGTCAGGAATGGCACTAGCTTCTGACCACTTGGAAAAGTGGTCTGAAATAGCTACAATATATTTGTTGCCACTTGTAGACTCCTGTAAGGGCCCGATGAGATCAATTCCTACAAGACTCCATACTTGAGATGGTACGCGTATCGAAGACAGTGGAGGACGGTCCATCTTAAGTTTTGGGTTGACTTCAAAACACTTGATGCATTGTTTACAATATATTTCAATTTCTTGCTTCATACCTAAAGAATACATTTGGGAATCATGAAACTTTGTGAAATTTGTTTACAATTCCAAATCTTGGGAATTTGACAACATCTATTGAAAAAATAAACCCAAATGTATTAACAACGGTCTAACAATTGATTGTAGGTAAGTTTCATCGCCTAATTAAGGAATTTACTTAAGCTTTAATATGCCAACAGTGGCATTGAGTTACCCATTGAGTGCGAAAGTTTGCTCCCGGATTGAATGTTAAATTAAGTATTAGTAAATATTTACCTTTCCAGTAGAATCTTGATGCGATCTTTTGGTAGGTTTTGTCACGACCAAAATGACCACCGGTTACAGGGTTATCATGACACATTTTAAGTACTGCGTCCACTCCACTTTTTCGTAACACTTGCTTTTCAGCATGCATCAGAACCCCATCCTTCAAAGTATATGGCTTAACAGTTTGTCTGAATTGTGATTTCGCATTGACTCGTTTTTCAGCTGGAAGTTTATAGATCTCTCCTGGATATTTGTTTTCGTTGGATATAAAAAAATGCAATATTTGATTGTAGAGTTGATCATCCATCAAAACAATGCAGTAAATATAATTGATAGATCAAATAAGTACATATGCTCTTCTAGTATATTTATAATAGTTGAAACACTAATATAGACATTGTAAGTGTCACCGCCACACACATCACTTGTATTCTACAAGCAGATAACATCATAATTTGTTGACTATTAACTCAGGGGTAGAATCTGGGCTAGCCCAGACTATACCTGGGGTTAATTTAGGCTAGCCCAGATTAACCCCCCTTCTGGGGGTTAATCTGGGCTAAAGGGTATACTCTGGGCTAGCCTATATTAACCCCGGGGCTTAATCTGGCCTAGCCCAGTTTATACCTGGGGGTTAATCTAGGCTAGCCCAGACTATACCCGGGGTTAAACTGGGTGGGGAGGCTAATCTAGGCTGTTACACCGGTGTTTAGTATAAATACAAAAATCAAACTTTTTAAATTTCAAAATACCAAGGCTAGCATGTGACATTTAAGTAACGCTGATTGGTCTCAAAAAGTTCAAAATGCAAATTATTATATTAAAGGGTGTATTTTTATAAAATCAGGATATTCACTGCGGGTTCATAAAATGCATTTCTCGGGTGTTTTCTTATTACAGTATCTGTATAATACCATGTGAATTTACTGAAATGAATCTATATGCTGTGGAGAATTCATAGTAATCTGGTTAATGGACAAAACCAAGGGAATGCACTAAAGAATTCAGGACACATCATGAGGAATTCTGATGGGATTACCACATTTGCATTACTAATTTTTTGAATTTATATACAAATTTTGATGTGGAAATCTTATGAGAAATCCTGAAAAATCACTAGTATATTGTCATAGACATACTATTATCTATTATGAGAATCCGTAGGAACTGGGGCTTAATCGTCGCACAGTGGATCTCATTTAATTCGGCCAGATCAACAGAACCCTAAGAATACAATTTAATTGGGAAGTTCTTAATGGGTGCAGTGTTTAAAAGGGGACCCATGCTTACAAAAATCTCGTGTTTGCAAGGAAACCTCGATTATAAGGGCCCCTGGCCCACGTATGAGGAGCCTATGGTTTGAAAGGGGCGTTTATCAGATGGTTAATGGATCACCAATAGTAACCTATAGTCCACTCTGCCGCAATTATCAATATTAGCGAATATTGTTAGCAGCTTATTTCCTACCCAACTACTGACAATAGGAGAATGCATAGCCTACTAAACATAAGGCCTAACAGTAACTCGAATTTTTGGCACCAGGGATGCAGTATTAGCTGAAAGCATTTATAGACATAGTTTCTTTATTGCAGAAAAATGCATTTTTGGCTGAATAAATGTATTACATTTTGTAGAACATCAAACTTTGCACAAATAAATGGTAAAAACTTTTAGGAATGTGTAAAAATATGTCTCTAGTAAGCATTTATTTAGCAAAATATGTTATTCTTTGATGCCTTGTAGAACGTTAAATATTGCATTTATCAACTCAAAGTGAATAAATGAAATGATCTATAGATCCTTTTATACAAATGTCAAAAGTTTGTCATTCAAAAGTTGCCTCGTTGTTGAGTTAAGGTAGAGACCATGGATGACAAGTTTTTATGAATATTCAATTATAACTCGAGAATCATTAAAATTATCGTAAAATCAGGATAGGCAATTTATACTATTTACCCGACTTCCCATACCCTTGCAATACATTTTGATATGAAATAATTGAAGAGTATTGCAGAATATTGAAAATGACCATATATGGGCATCGTCACATTGGTGAGAGATATCATATCAAAATGTATTGTAAGGGTATGGGAAGTCGGGTAAATAGTATAAATTGCCTATCCTGATTTTACGATAATTTTAATGATTCTCGAGTTATAATTGAATATTCATAAAAACTTGTCATCCATGGTCTCTACCTTAACTCAACAACGAGGCAACTTTTGAATGACAAACTTTTGACATTTTGTATAAAAGGATCTATAGATCATTTCATTTATTCACTTTGAGTTGATAAATGCAATATTTAACGTTCTACAAGGCATCAAAGAATAACATATTTTGCTAAATAAATGCTTACTAGAGACATATTTTTACACATTCCTAAAAGTTTTTACCATTTATTTGTGTAAAATTTGATGTCCTATAAATCTACAAAACATTTATTCAGGCAAAAATGCACCTTTTCTACAATAAAGAAACCGTGTAGATAAATGCTTTCAGCTAATACTTCGTCCCTGGTACTTTTACTGTTAGGCCTTATATTTAGTAGGCTATGGAGAATGTTATTTGTAATTGACTTATAGATCCCAATCTAAAAGTCAAACGCTTAACAATACTTGATAAATATTATCGATGGAAAATTATATTATAAAATTAATAGTAAATAGATACACTACTATAGATGAAAATGTTATTATATTCGTTAAATATGTTTGGGTTTAGTGTGCAGGCTGAATTGTCGCAAAAGTTGTCTCCGCGCGATTTCCTTAGAAGAATGGAGTGTCATACCTTTTTGGAAAGCGTATGCCATTCAGAAACTGAATCAAAATACGTTTACCCCGCTTAATTGCCACTTTTGGATAGCGGCCACTTTTCAAAGTCCCGTTCGATTTACTATTTACATTAACAATAATCTATTTCAGAATTCCGACCACCCCATTATTCTGAATTCTGGACATTCTTTTAGAACGAAACCCTATTTTAACCTTAGAAATAGTGAAAATTCCGCATACTCACCCATAGGCTACTATTTCATACAGATAGGAAAGTAGCCGAGCAACGAATAAATAAGAGAGGCTCATAATCTAATAAAAGTTAAATTAACCCTTCAAAGTTTGTGAATTGAACTGTTTAGGGCAAAAGATGTAAGGATCAGTTAAGACTACCTAAAAAGTTGAAAAGCCTTATGCAATGATGATAGCATTTATATTAGTTTACTATTTTGCATATTTTTGTAAAAAATGCATTTAATTTAAATTTATGTTGAAATTATTTGAATTCATTCATGTATTTCACACTCAAGATAAATCCATCTTTAACGTGAATTTTGATGTTATGAGTTGAAGTGCCTAAACGAGGACGAGGATGGCAGTTTGAAATTTTTAGGTAGTCTTAACTGATTCTTTACATTTTTTACCGTAAAAAGTTCAATTCACAAACGGAGAGTAAAATAAACTATTTATACAAATGGCGGTTGTATTTGCGGACATAATACAGTTAACTGTGCGACGATCAAGCCCAATATTGATGCTTTTCTAGCTCTCTTTGGTTGACCAGTACCTAACAAGTGACCTACGCGAACTGTTATAGTTCCGAAAAAACCTGCCGTACACGTCGAGATGATCCACCAAATCGAGCACATAATTTTGTATATAGCCAGGGGAAAGCTGAATCTGTCCTACGAGTATTCTGAGTTCGGAATCTGTCTTACGAGTATTCTGAGTTCGGAATCTTTCCTAAAGTAAATTAGATTCCATTGAAACTGTCTATATTGTGAGTTCTTCATTATTACCAATATCAGTCCCTCCAAGACCATTGGGAGGGATTAGGTATTATAGTTCGCTACATTATGGGTCAGGGAGTTTGTATTCGTATTATCCATCGTCGTATTTTGTCTGAGGGTTTGTTTTTTACGTTATTGCGTATTCAGGGATTTGTGTGTGTCAGCTTATGGTATATGTTTTGTTTGTTTTTGTTTGTTTTTTGTGGTTTTTGGTTTTTTTGTGTCCGAACTCGGAATAATCGTAGGACAGAATCAGCCGATTCATAGCCAGCTGTCTTTTATTGTCTACTATCACCCCTATGCATTTTATCCCAAGTGTAGCTAATCCAGTCCCTAGCACAGTTTGAAATAATGTAACAATAACTTATTTACCAGTATGATACCAGTTAGAAATGTATTTAATCCTCCATTCATGTGAAATTTTATTGTGTCCATGAGAGACTTGTTTGTGTGAGAATACTAACAGTGCAATTCAGTAATTACTTATGACGTAACCAGCTGCTGCACCTTGTACTCGTGTTGTACTGAAAGATGAGAATATACTGTGTTTTCATTCAGAGTTATTCCTATGAGAAGATATATTGCAGGACCCCGAACTATGTTCAATGCTTGAGGAAACGAATTCTAATTTTATAGTACAAATACGCAGGATAACCGAAAGATAGAATATCTGGTAGCTACCACTATACTCAGCTAACTCCGAATCCTGGAATAACATGTAGACGATGGGACGGACGCTGATTAAGATTGTGAATACTGGTTTACAGGTGAGTGCTGACATAAATAGAGCTCTGTAGAAATAGAGTCCTATTTGTTTGTATTGTTTTGCTCCATACGCCTGACAGCATAGTATGTTTACATAGATGCCGAAACCTTAGAGGGTAAGCTAAAATTCGTAGTTAGTTTGACAGATAAACAGCGCACTTAAAATTAACGCGAGAAAATCACCTGATGTCCATCCAATAAATATATTACTCAGTTTCATCTGTAATCCTTGTGTAAACCACTCTATAGAATTTGATAAGAAAAATATTTCTTCCATTATCCTGTGAATGTTTTGTACTTTTATGTGTACCTAAATAGTTAAATTTGTTAATTACATTTCTCTATATTTAACTTTAGACCTTGGATTATAGAAATTTGTCCAGTTACTGTAGAAGTTACTCGGTATTACGAGCAACCGGGTATAATCTATATTATTAAATTGCAATAGTTGTGTGTTTGTTTGTTTGTTTTCAAGCAAAGGATTTATGGAATTTCTTAATTCTGAGATATCGCATAACCAGGCATTTATCGTGTTGACCAAGAAAGTAAACGTAATGCAATAAAACTTTTGATTAAACATATCGAATATGTTAATACGATTTTCACACTTTTGAAATTAATCATATGTATATTAATTTGTTGTTTTTATTAATATAGAGTAAACAATTAAACGAAATCTTGAAATATTCTAAGAAAATAGGTCCTACCGCCTATACATGTGTAATATAGTAATACACTCGAACCTCTCTTATCAGGGCAGCGCTGGATCGGAGGGTACCCAGAAGTTAGAATTTGCCCGGATCTCAGAAATAACATAAAGTCTATGGGAGATCCAACCCACAGCACGAGCAAACGAAGGGGTTCGTAAGTTATAACCAATAGGACTGCTGGTGATAGCAAGATAGTACCCATGATATTCGTAATTGTATTATATCTGATTTATAGCCCAGGAGTTCTAAACGGGGGGCTAGTGTGTTTAGAAACAAGTTTGGGACTCTCGGGTAAACAATGGCATCCGTGTAACATTTGTTTAACCATCCAATGAGTTCACCAACCATCTTCGATTGGTTTGAAATTTCGCACTTTGAGATCTCATGTGTAAATTTATGGTTGCTTTATGATTCTAAAATAAACAAACTTACATATACAGTGACACTAAGGTAGTGCAGTACATATGATATCGTCCAACAACTTATTGTCAAAATTTGATGTGTTTTAGGTTTATAAAGTACACAATTATAAATTGCCTTAGAAACTTGGTTTCAACTGTTTTAGCCGAGTGATAGAGTAAACTGAATCCGAGTTTCGCACTTTTAAAGTACTTATTTGTACATAATAGAGTTTTTCTTTTCAAAATTTGAGGCACAAAGTGCCGAGTTACGTGCGAACACTGAGCGTTCGCAATCCGCGCAGAGCGAGCAAGCGAAGCGGCTCATATACATTTTTCATGCATGGAAAAGCCAATATACCTTTTATTATCAATGTGTGTTGCTGTGGTCACGAGTGCAACATATAACGACACTATCTGACGAGCCATTCTGTGATTTGCAATTTCTCTTACTGGACTATGAATAAGATTGAATTTCTGCAAAGGTCTTGACTAACCAACAAGGCTTTCGCAAGAGATAGAACAGAGGCTGAAAATAATACACGCGTTAGCTTCGCTGTTAGTAAAAGGAATCAATGAAGCCGTTCATTGCGGCCTAGATGATGAATTTGTGAAGGATTGTATCTAGCAGTATATTGTATGTCCGGGAAAGGGATATTTTGGCTAACATCAGTCTTTCTACTCGAACTGGATAAAAAATGTGGCAGCAATTAGAGTTTTGGCCATAGCAGTAGATGAGAGGCACCGACTACCATGATACGAAACAAGTTGCTGTGTTTGTATGATAAATCAATGCGAATCTTGATATTACTGAAGAATTCGCGAGTCACGTTTCATAAAAGGATACTAGTTCTGATGTCAATATGTAAACAACATATTGTGAATATTTGCTTACTTTAAGGTACATAAAGTAAACAAATTTCAAAATGGAGGTAGAATCATACTTTCAACGACTATACTGGTATACTCGAGTATGCTTAGTCTGAATATTGTAAACAACATTAATATTATAAAATCTCAATTGTTATTTGTCTGTTGAATAGCTCGAGGCGCAATGCACCGAGTTCATCGCGAAGCGACGAGTCAAAGGATCGTATATATAAATACAGAATTAATAGATACAATATTGTAGTATTTTTGAGTACAATTCCTACACATAATTTCTTTCAAATGATTTATTTGTAAACAATTTAAATCTATGTTGTTTAATACGCCTTTCAATGAAGACGTATTATACGTTAAATCTACAATTTTTGGTGACGTAACTTCTATTAGGCTGATTTCTGAGATGAATAATTAACATCAAAACAGTAGTTCTCGGATTGTTAATGAGTAATCTCAGCATAGTTGACCAAATTATGTAATACCTGATAGTAAAGTGACTTATACAAGTCAAACAATATCAAAATCTAATATTTCGTTATTAACCTAGACGTATAATACTTTCAAATAGATCACGTATAACGTATTATGCGTTATACGCGTATTATACAACTTAGGTTTCCATTCAAAAGAACACATAATAGTATCATTAATTAGTGAATTCTAAAGCTTCTAATTGTTGTATTTTTGAATTTAGTTCACTCTTCTTACCACAGTCAGTAATTCTGTTTGGATTAGTGTCAGGCTTGCTCCTTCGCGTTGCCCAGTTATTTTACGCATTTTTGAGTTGTTAGATTGGGAGTTTCTTTGTTTTAATTAGAGTTTCGGGTTCAACTGCATGAAAAAGTTGCCAATGAGTAATCCCAATTTGATTGGGTCAATTCCCTACCTCAGTTTTTGTCAAATTCAAGTGCCTCATTTAATGAAACACAAATTCCACTGCCTCATATAAAGAAGCTCAAATTCCACTGCCTCATATGAAGAAACTTATCAATACTATGCTATTATGCTCTAGTAGTAGAGTTGGCACAGTATAGATATATTATTGGTGAATTTGGATTACATACACAAGTATACGCATGATGCAATTGAAATATCATATTTCAGCTAATAAAAGTTTTGCCTTTGTGAACAGCTCTTTTGACAAAAAGTATACATTAATATGCCTAAGAATCAGAATGATATACTCCATATAATTCATAACAATTAATGAATACAGCCTTAAAACTAGGAGCAGATAGAGTAATCAGAGTAAGTGTTTCGGATGGAGTATGAATTTATAAGTGAAGCACTAAACATAAACAACGTCATTACTGTTATTGTACTATTGCTATGTGCTTTATGCATTGCGTGTATTCGTCCTGTATATTTGTATTGGAAGTTCCTCAATGAAATTCACAAGATACCAGGGCCCTATCTCCACCCACTCTGGGGTTCTTTAGACAGATATCCACCAAATGAAAAAGGACTACAAAATGCCTATAATTATATATTACACGATCCAGATAGTAAACTTATTCTCACCCGACTAGGTCCTTTCAAGTACTTTATCATTTTTTCGTTTCCAGAAGAGATAAGTAATCTGTTATGCATGAAATCGACATTACTACCAAAGGATGACTATATCTACGGTACTTTAAGGCCTTATCTTGGAGATGGATTGCTCATTTCCAATTTTTATAAATGGCAAACTAGAAGGAAGATGCTAACTCCAGGCTTCCATTATGAGATTCTCAATCCATATGTACTACTATACAACGAAATAGTTGAAGTATTTATACGCAAGTGTGAGGAAAAGATGGAAAATGGTGCAGTCATTATACCTATATTCGAAAGTATAACTTTATTGACACTGGATGTAATGCTACAATGTGTATGTTCTTACAAAAGTGATTGTCAAATCGGAAATGAGGAAGATAAATATGTAAATGCTATAAAGGCTAATGCAGAGCTTACTAATAAACAAATCACAACACTACTGTATCATTGCAGACCAATTTTCTACCTTTCTCCACATGGTTTTGCATGGAGAAAGAACAACAGGATCGTGAAAGAACAAAGTATGAAAGTAGTACAATCTAGAAGGAAATTTGTCCTTGAAAATCCGAAACTATTTGAGACTAGACGTAGCAAAGACTTCATAGACATTATTCTAACCTCGAAAGATAAAACGGGAAAGGCACTGACAGATGAGGGAATTGTAGAAGAAATGACAACTTTTCTTTTTGCAGGCCATGATACTACAGCCTCTGCGATATCCTGGACTCTTCATTTATTGGGTTTACACCAAAAATATCAAATAATGTGCAGGGAAGAAGTAAGGGAAGTTCTCAAAGATCGAAAATCTGAACAACTTTTATGTGAGGATTTGCCTAAGCTAACCTTTTTAACAATGTGTATCAAAGAATCAATGAGACTATACCCGCCTGTTTACGCTATCTACAGGAAGGCAAATGATGATATACATTTGGAAAGGTATTTTATACCAAAAGGTACAAGCTTAGTCATTTCAATTGGAAACCTTCATACAAATCCTCATATATGGGAAAACCCATTAGAATATAACCCAATGCGTTTTGATTGTGAATTACCAGGTGGACATCCATTCTCATTTCTAACATTTTCAGCTGGGCATAGAAACTGCATCGGACAGAAATTTGCATTTAATGAGCTTCTTGTTAGCATTGGTAGGATAATCAATAAATTTGATATTGAATCATTATCCAAAGAACCAAAAAGAGTATCAGTGATAATTTTGAAACCGGAAGAAGATTTGAATATTCGATTCAGATTAGCTGAATAAGCTAAAACAAGCGCATAATACAAGATCTATCAGTCTACTGCCACTCCAACATGTACTTTTGTATATTTCGCATATTCTATAATACTAAATCGTTGTCTGTGTCTGTCGGTTTGTCTCTGTCAAGGGATTGATTTATGGTATGCTATTTTGAAATTGAATTTCGCAATTCCGGATGTTGAATAAGTATGTATTTATCGGATATGCCCTAAATAAATTAAGCGAAAATTGGGAAACATCTGTTTATTGTCTTGATTTAGAAAGTAAAGATTTCAATAAACTACTTGACTAAATATATCGTTGCTGAATCAGTCAATCAGAAGTTCAAACTTTTGAATTGATCCTTATATAGATGTATATGCTATATTAATGAATATAGTAAACCATAACATACTAATGTGTATTGCAGATATGTAGAACTACAAATCATCAACCAATATACTTTCAACGAGTGGCGTAGCTAGACTGGTAAAATAACTAGGCCACGGGTAATCCGCGTCATCAATCAAATAGTAACAAATGTAATGCTTTATGTACTATGAATGGTTAATTTAAAATCCTAAATCAACTTAAATTATTTAAAATTAAATTTACAAGGTCTACCAATTATGTGTACTAGGACGACAGAAGAAGTCACTAGGGCATACTCCCGTGTGTGCCAGGGTGAGACTACGCTACTACTTCAACATCCGGAATTATGTTACCAAAAATACCTCATTTGGAAGCACTATAAACAGTCTATTATTGCATATTTTATGACGAAATTTGATCGTGGGATATGATAAAGTTTACGCGTTTAAGAGTTATGGTAGTGACCATGGATTGCATATTTGCCAATATTCACTCATAACTTGAAAACGTTCAATCCTATGTCCTAATCCTCTGACACATATAGTACATACCAGACTTCCCATACCTTTGTAATACATTTTGATATGAGATCACTGACCAAGTGACGTATCTTGAATATGCCCTTATATGGTCATTTTAAACATTATGCAAAAATATTTAGAGATATGATGTCAAAATGTATTACAAGCGTAAAGGGTATTGGTCCAATCGCCAGAGAGTAAAAATTGAGTTGTCGTAGAAGGAAGTTTTTATGATGGTTTCTTGATTTATAGCATGTTCTGAGCAAGAATCCAAGGGGTTCCACGTTGGGAACCTTTAACAATTTTTTATGCACATAAACTTTAGGGAATGTCGGCCATATTTTGTGGACTTTTGCTTATAAATTTCGTTTTAGACTATTTCAGAAACTACACTCCCTTGCCAAAAGTACTTGAACTTATCACGCCATGGGGTACAAGTGGCACATTGCTTAAACTAATTTGCAACTTTACGTACACACATTGAAATAACTTAAAAAAATATATTTGTAACTTTAAATGATCCAATAGTAGTTCTAACAATATATTCTCTATAATTCAAGAACCATGGGAAGTGGCCCAAGCATTTTACTATGTGCCTCTTGTACCACAAGTGGCTCAAAAGCGTTCAAGTACTTTTGGCCAGGGAGTGTAGTGCTATTCGAAACGGCATAGTTGACTTCCTTTTTCCTTGAAGGAGCCCAATCTAATGGAAAAACAAATTCCTATGTACAGGGAAAATTTATAATACAAAAGAAACATCCTATTAGCAATTCGTCTAATAGCAAAATCCGCCTATTAGCAACTTTTTTCTTGAAAATTAAGCCCAGTTTTGTATAGTAATTAATGTCCATGTATACCAGTGGTTCCCAACCTCGGGGTCGCAATTGCATTCCTTTTTGGATCATTAGTTAGACTTATGTACTTACAGTATGCGTCGTACTAGAAATATTCTAGAGGACCGTTGAGTCTTAGCGACTAGCGAGCATAATGAGGCACCATAACGAGAGTCCATGTCCTGGTAAAACAATTTTACCCGCGCTACTTCCGCATACCTTCCAATATTTGTCACATCAATCTCTGGACAGAGCCCAAACTTCCCCACGCTTTGGGTAAAATATAATACTAGAAATTACTTGTTCAAAGATTCCATGGATGCAAACATTATAAGAAATTACGAACCAGAACTCTAGAACTGATTCAATAATGATTAATTTTTGTTTTTTGATTTTGAAACACAAATGTCTTGCTATAAGTGAATATCCTGGACTGTTGGCAGGTAGTACAGATCCTCAGCTTGTCTGAGGGTAATTGAAAGATAATTAGTTTACTGAATTGTTGTGTCATATACTTTGACGTCATTATGTAATTATTGATGACGATCGTAATTATGCAGCAAACTACATGTTTATCACATGGGATATATACAGTGACCCCCAGATAACTCGCTTTAATTGGTGTAGCAATATCTGTGGCGGGTTATCCAATTGGACGGATTATCTGAATTACTTGTATATATGCATACGTATATTCCTTCTGGAATCCATGTACTCCATTTCGGCCAAAAAGTACAGCAATCTACTCTTGAGTGGGCTTTCCAAAATTATCGTAATTTATAGAAAATTTCCTCTCTATTGCTAACATAAATTAGGTATTTTAAATTTTCTAATACTATCAATAGTATTCAAATAAAATAATGGCGGATTATGTGAAATCAAATACAAATAATAAGATAATTGATGAACAAAAACAATGGTGGATTTCGGAAAGTGGAAATAAAGTACATTCTCGTATTCCAAACAGCACTGTTCCTATTGCAAAATAATTTGTCCTATTCGCGAAATCCATAGAAAAATACTATAAGATCTAGTGGGACATTTTTCGAAAGTTGTACAAACGATGAAAAGGCTGCCAACATGTGTAATCTAGTAATATTTAGGTCATTTCATAAGTACTGATCACCCCACACCAATATGATTAGATAGAATGACCGACAGGTTAATTCACTATATATTTCCGAAATAGTCCCCCTTGCATACTTGCCAACTTGAGTGAAAAAAAAGAGGGACGGAAAACACTAATTTAGTGGGACATGGCGGGACCTAGCATATTTGTATTAGGCTGGGCTACAAAATTGCGGGACAATTAAGGTTTTGGGGATGTTTTGACGGGACATTTGCCTCATTGGCCGTCAATATATGTCCAAGAAAGCGGAACAGTTGACAAGTATGCCCTTGACACGAATTCACTCTATAATCGGTCTATCCAGCAGTGAAATATTTGTTGTACAGACCTCAAAGGCTGATTTTTGGCATACGAGTCATGAACGAAAATTAATACCTATGACGAAATTATAAAATTGAAATTTTAGAATCCTTAATACACGAGGTACGAAGTGCCCAGATTACTAATCAATAGCCACGTAAGAGCTCCAGCATTACCAACTAAGCCCACTAAATGTATTTTGGATGGGCGATGGATTAAAAAAATTTAAATTCCCTCTGTTCTATAGCCGAGGCACATAGTGCCGAGTATATTTCGTCGCGTAGCGACAATAAGCACTAAGAAATATATCTGTTTAAAACTTAATCTAAATCTGACGCATCAAACCTGGCAGGTGAAGCGCGCTAATAATAGCAAAATTTGCGTAATAGCAAGGAAAATACTTGCAAAATACGATTTGCTAATATGAAGTTTCCACTGTAGCTCGGAATATACCCATTTGACCAAATACATGACAATATTGAGTAAGGTTAAGCACTTCCTATTACTCTTAAGGCCAAGTGGAGTCGAAGGATCACTTAATGTGGTTAGGAAACATTTGGAGAAAGGAATGAAACCAAATTCCTGAGCGTTGTTATGGAAAACAATGACTAATATTTTCAAGTGTACACCTAAACGAATAGAAATTTTAAGAAGATCTATATGAATATTGATTAGAATTATAGTTATAGTAGTGTAATTTTGAATATTGCTGTCATGAAGCACTCAGTTCCCAGTTTCAGTGGCAAATATCAACAATATATTTCTAATAAAATTCTAAAACAAGGAAAATAAATTGGGGCAAATTTCTACGGAAATTTAAGAAAAGATCTCAATTAGCGGGTTCTTAGGTAAAAATTGGGTAGGGGACCAATTAAATTATAAATTTCTTTGGAAAAACATAGCAGAAAACCTCTGCATAATCTATATAATTAAATCCCAATTGTTGTCTGTTTGTTTGTTTGTTTGTTTGTTTGTCCGTTGTCAAGGATAGGATTTACGGAATGCAATTTTGAAATTGTCGCATAACTATGTATTTATCGTGTTTATCAAGGAAGTGAATAGAATTTAATATAACTTCACCAAATAGATCGAACATGCTGAATCCGATTTTCACACTTTTGGATTAATCATATGTAAATTTATTGTTGTTTTCATGAATATGGAGTAAACAAATTATCCAATCTCAAAATACAAGTACAGCCTTGCTCTAAACGGTTGCTTAGGGGTAACTAAGTACGCTGAATCCGAATTTCGCATTTCCAAGTTTCTTATATAAATTTATTGTTGTTTTTATGAATATCAAGTAAACAAATTTCAAAATTGTAGTAGAATCATACTTCCAACGACTATCCTGGGGCATTCGAGTATGCTGAGTAGGAATATGGTATTGTAAACAACATACTGTGAGTATTTGTTTACTTTTAGGTACATAAAGTATACAAATTTCAAAATTCAGGTAGAATCATGCTTTCAACGATTATACTGGGGTAATCGAATATGCTGAGTCTGTACAATATTCTTAAATCTCAATTGTTGTTTGTCCGTTGAATATCTCGGGGGCCAATGCGACGAGCCAAAGGCTCGTTAAGAAAAAATCTATAATTTAACGTATTGTAACCATTTTGGAGATTAATTTACGAATATTAATGAAAAACACACTTAAAAGTTAAGAAATTATTCAAATTGTATTAAGTCTTCAAATAGATTATTTAAAAATATTCACAATATTGTATAAAATCTATCTGTATTGATATTACACAAATTAATGATTATAATTTTAAATTAACTCTGATCATGTGTATAGATTTCTATAGACATATTAATATGTATGTGCATATCGTGGCTCGGTTTTAGCCAGCTAAAGAGTGAACAGGAGCCCGTGATTTATACCCAAACAAAACAGTCATTCCTCCAGGGTTTAGATAAACTAATGAATGTCTTTGTTTCGGAATTAATGTTAACATTAACTTATATTAATCAAAGATTAGTAAAATACATCTATCTAATCTAGAAAACAATTATTCCATTTAAAATTATCTTTAACTCGATACTGCGGACAGCTCAATGCTTCAGGTTAGCTTAAGTATTAAACAGCGAAAGTTATTTGTTGTTTTTGTGAATATAAAGTAAACAAATAAAAATCTCAAATATAGTTAGAGACTTGCTTTCAACAGACATATAAGGGTAGTCAAGTACGCTGATTCTGAATTTCGCATTTGAAAGTTTCTCATATGTAAATTTATTTGTTGTTTTTATGAATATAAAGTAAACCAATATTTGAAATCTTAAAATCACGTAGAGACTTGCTCTTAACGGCTATAGATGGGTATCAAAGGATGCTGATCCGAATTTCGCATATTCAAGTTTCTCTTATGTAATTATTTTTTGTTTTTCTGAATATAAAGTAAAAAAATTGTTGAAATATTAATTCATTAATTCGCTGTATTACAAATTTACAATATATCCTTCAGTTTCAGCTGGCACAGTGGCGCCCCTTTTGATTGGCAATAGCCCACAAGGGTAAGGAGCTAAGCTGACTAATTCATTGAAAAATCGTTAAGAATAATGAATAATTCTTTCTCAATTTATACATTATTCATTTTGAAGAGTTGATTAATTAATGGGTTTATACAATTCATAATGATATTGAATAATATATGTCAGTGTCGCGAATTCTGAACCACTAGGGGATTAAAGAAACTGTTCGTAATATAGAGAATTCATATTTATCAACTCGACTTAATACAAATCCTATTTATGCATTAAAATTGGGGGCCAGAAGGTTATTAATTCAAAATGTATTATTCAAAAATGAATTATTCACAAAAGAATTATTCATTTTTAACCTAGTGAATAATGAATTATTCATTATTCATGAATTAGTCAACTTAGGTAAGGAGTAAGTCCGGGACCGGAACAATATTTCATCTTCTCATTACATTAAGATAAATTGGTATTCATATGAACTCAGGATAAGTTTTGTTGGTGCTTTGGTGAGAGGTTCTGAATGTTCAATTTAATGATTTATCAATAATATAATAGAAAATAATTTGCATGAATCACATTGGAATATGATATGCAAATGGTTAGCCGGAGAATAATAGGCCAATTCTTGTATATCGGTTACCAATTATATCTTGACATTGAATATATATATATTATAATAATACATAAGGTTCATAGAAAATATTATAGTATCTCAATTGTTATCTGTTTATATTTGTATGCTTGTAATTTGGCGGTTGTTCGTTAGGAAATTAATTATGGTATGCTATTTTGAATTCGATTTTCGTATCACGTATATTTATAAAACAAAGAGAGTAAATTATTCAAAAGTGTGACAATCTGATTCAGCATATTCGTTAGGATTAGTATCTGCCTCCCAGGGCTGTATCCACATACAACCAACTCATTTCTTAAAATGAGTTGAATGATGTAAAGTTAAATGAAATTTGAATGAGTTGTATAAAAGAAATGAATTGATTTTACTAACTCAAATGACCCTGTATGAGTGTCATTTTGTTGTTATTTACTTTTAATTATTTTATATATTTTATAAATATAAATACTTAAATTAAAATATAAATTGATTTCGTGAAGTCATCGAATTATATTTACTCTCCTAATTAACGCAATAATGAATACAATCGAATTATTATAGTTGCCGTCGGGTATTTTGGTCTCAGTTTTTTGCTCCTGTTAACCGGTTGGAAGTCAGGTCAATCCCCGTTACAAGCTAATTATGTAACATCCAAGATTTGGTAACGATTTATCTGATATGAAAATTATCAAAATATAGATTCGATATTTAATCCAACTATTGATATCGGGTTTTCCAAAAATATCGAATTAACATTGAAGAACAAAATATCGAGAATATTGTGAAATTATCAAAATATTGAACAGATATTTTTCGTATCCCGTAAATTTCCAGTATATCGTATAGAATCCGATATTATGCGATTTCGATTTTTACGATATTATTCCAATACAATTTACTATAAGAATTGATAAACCGTTTTGCTAGAACTGATATTGTAGAATATATTTCATTATAATGGATTTAATGATATATAATTGAGCTTAATACTCGATTAGGTAAACACAAAACCACTTTGAATTTTAATTTTTAGGAGAATACTGGCTAATCCAGGTATTTTGAGGAGATTTTTTATTCTCCTTCTAAAGAACTCGCTATACAAACTTAGGAATTGGCAGATAACTTTACTCGAGATAGTATTTCCACTGATTCTAATCATTTTGTTGAGTTTACTGAGGGTTATAGTTCCAGTTTTTCACCATCAAAACACGCAATCTGGAGCTAAGGCATTGCCTAGTGCAGGATTAATTCCATTCCTACAGACGTTCTATTGCGATCTGACTGATAATTCGATAAATGGACCTGATGGTGCTCCGTTGTTTGAAGGAGCTAGAGTTGACGAGCTATTCACTGCTTTTACTAAGGTAAGGTTAGGCATATTCCCTCTAGTAGGTAATAATCTCATTCGATGCGTTGTATTTTATATAATCGTTTGGACTTAGAAGTGTAATAATCAAGATGGCGAATTATTTACGTATCTACGAGCGCTGTGGCTCGTTGGTTTTCAATTAATGCTACCCAGCTTTGTTTAGATGATACTAGAGATCTACTTTAGAGTTTCTAAACGTGTGTGCCTAAGAATATTGTGCACTAATTTTAACCTATTATATTATAGCAAACTGTTTTATTAAAGTTTATATAGACTTTACATTATTTCAGGGCTATGCTCATGTTCCCCTCGAAAAGAAACTAGTAAAAACTAAGAAAAACTACAAATTAACACAATATATATATATATATATAATTCTGGGAAATTTGGACCCGTTGCTAATCTAAACTTGAACGACTAGTGTGCACTGAAATTTAATATATATGAAATGAGTATGCGGCATTTATAGAATGGTTGAGAGAACAGTGTAAATGGATAAAATGATTTGTGGATGGGGATTATCTTGTGTGTTAACATAGCATTCTATCTACTAAGGCAATGGTGCTGACTAATGGGTTTGAATCAGGGATCCGGCAAGGGTACGTTCAAAGAAATTCTCTTAGTTGTGATAAACTTTTACACTGTATATTTTGACCCGAATAAATGTGTTATCGATATATGGCAGCCATACTACATCTATAAACTGTTTTCAGGCCAAAATAACATCAACTGATTGCTTACTTAACAAATATGTCAGAAAAATGCTCCAATTTTTGAAATGTTGTAAAGATTAAATTAATACATCTACAGTTTCCAAGTATATAAAATGGAAACGAAGGATGTTGCTGTACAAAATCTCAAAAATTTGTCATTACAGTAGATGCCAGATATAAGATTACCGGTTATAAGAGCATTATACTAGTCAAATGATTGCCATATACTCCGGTATAATTTATGCCAGTTATAAGAACACTCTTAGAATAGTAGTAAAATTTGTTCTTATTACTGTTTTTGTAGAATCGGACAAATAAGACAGTATATATGAGAACCGTATCTTATAACCGACATCAACTGTATTAAGTTCTCGCGTTACAGGGTTATTGTAGTTACCATGGATGGCATGTTTGACTGATATTTACTCATAACTTGACAACTTCACATGTTATGGCCAAATCATCTTACAGACATATAGTATATACCAGACTTCCCATACCCTGATAATGCATTTTGATCTCCAAAGAATATTGCGCAGTCATTAATAATAGCATGGTTATTTTTAAGATTGTCATCAGAGATATCATATCAAAATGTATTATCAGGGTATGGGAAGTCGGGGATATACTATATGTCTGTAAGATGATTTGGTCATTGCATATAGGGGTCTAGTTATGGGTGAATATTGGTAAAAATACGCCATCCATGGTCACTACTATAACTCTTGAACACGAGAACTTAATAATAATAATTTTTTATATTTTGTATAACAAAATGTTTTGGATACCAGTTTGGAAACTGTAAGCATTAATTTCCTCTTTACAGATTTTCTGACATATTTGCTAAGTAAGCAATCAGATTACGTCATTTTGGTCTGAAAATAGTTTGTAGATGTAGACTGTGAGTGATGTCAATCATCAATAATACGTTTATTCACGCCAAAATGTACTGTTTAAATTTTATCACTGCAAATAGAATTCTCTTGTACTGACTTGATATATCCTGGTCCAAATCCATCAATCAGCAACATGCCCTTAGTGTATAGATTGCTATAATATAAATCAAAATAATTCTACAGATCAACTCCATTTCAGAAAAGGAAAGTGATGAAACATTAAAATCTTCTTTACAAGTAATATCTAGTCTTATTTACTTAAATTCTCATCCTTCTCTCATATCACAATCCTCGCTACCCTCCTGGCTGCAATACATTAGCACTGCAACTAACCAAGATATGCCTTCTCTCCCAGTTGAAGTGGCCAAATTATGTTCTATTGATCCTGGAATTCTGATGTATATAGGTATTGATTCTGACCTTTGTAATAGTGTGGATCAGTCATCTCCAGGTAATACATGTACACACACAAACCATACTTACGATCAAATACTTCTCTTGTCGGCATATACATACTATAAATAATTAAATATAACTTAAGGTGCAGTTGAATCCAAATATATAGTATCATAGATTAGGCCATTATGATCGCTTGGATATCGCAATCTTTTGCTTACTAACATTTTGATCCTTACACTCCGAAATTTAGTTTTCGCTCTGCTGTTCACACCTTTAGAGATAAATACACCAAATTTGGCATGTGTACTCGTAGTGACCTCTAGTTGTCCTCTATGTGTATATTTTCACATCTTTCAACACTTCTGTATTTTAGCTTAATCAGGTTGTAGAGTTTTACAATTGGGCACAAATGAATAAAATTAGTTCTGGTAGAGTTTTTGTAATATAATTAGCACTGTAATGTATTTGTATTGATGTAGACTGCAATTCTATTGGTCAATATATTCTATCAAATATATATACATACATACTGATTCATCACATGATTAATCATATTTTCACACCTTTTGGTGAACATTATCCTAGAGAGTAGCTCCTCCTTTTAAATAGGGGTAACAGGGACGTAGAATTAGATTTTGACATTTTTAATGTCTAACTAGATTAGTAAAATTTCTAACATTGGATTAAAATACATGGCGAAGGTGTAAAAATATGATCATCATATGATAATACCAATCTTGTAGATATAAATTATCCCAAACTAGCTGTTCAAACGAAATTTCTTGCATATACTTTGAGTAATTGCTAAAAGATGTCAAATATTATCAATCATATGACTAATCACGTAGGTATAGTCTGTAAATGTCATAATTGGGAACTACATACTCGATTACCTCTAACTCCAGTTGAAACGAAAGTTCTAGCTCCATTTTGAAATAATTGTTTGCGAAGGTGTGAAAATATAATTAATCATATGATAATTTGTGAATTTGTTACTTTCAGAAACTGAAAATATCAAAATGAGACTATACACACCCAATTACTCCTCACAACATGTTGAAACATAATCTTTAGCATGATTTTGAATCTTACATAGAAAGGTGTGAAATATGATCAATAACCAAAAAGTGCGAAAATTCAAAATTTTCATACTCGAGGTGCAAATCTCCGACCGAGAAAGTATATATATACAGGGTGTCCCATAATTATTGTCGTATCCGATATTTGTAGATATTCGTTTACCGTATTTCCAGTTTGCTTTCAATTTGTATAGTTTTTCATATACAAGTACTAGTGTGAATTGTCATTAGAATTTATATGGAATCTTATATTTTCTCCAGTGAATTTATCACAATCGAGTATTTCATCAACTTGCAGGGTTGATAAAAATCATGATTTTTTAAAGAAAATCAAAAAAAATCCGATTTTTTTGATTTAAATCATGATTTAAATCAAACAACCCTGTCAACTTGTTTAATTATTTAATCATGAATGTCAAAAATTCCTCCGAAACTCTTCGTATCTGGGCAGTCGGAATGATTATTGGTGGGATGGTGCAGAAAGATGTTGCTAAGACCTTAGACAAACCACTCAGAACGATACAGCATTGGTGGGCACGATATAGACGAGGTCAAGATCTAGGACATAAGGTCGGTGCTGGGCGTCCAAAAACGATCACAAGGGAGGCGAAGATAGTTATATCCAAATCTCTTGGCAAAATTCGTCAATCCACTATAAAGATCGCGATAAAACTCAAGCGAAAGGTTTATGGTATCTCTAAATCGACTCTTCACCGCTATTTGAAGGAAACGATTGGAGCAACTGCCTATAAAAGACCCAAATTCCCAAATTGACTGAAAAACAGAGGGAAAATCGGCTAAATTTTTGTATTGAAAGGGAAAATTGGAATTTGGATGAGTGGAAACGAGTCCTATAGAGTGATGAATCACCATTTGAACTTTTTCATCCCAGTTCCGCCCAAATTGATAGGGTTTGGTCCACTGACAACTCCAAAGTACCACCTCGTGAAGTTATCAAAAACACCCCAAAAGTGATGGTCTGGGCCATTATGAGCTATCGTGGCCTCTCAGAATTACATTTCGTTCCTCCTAAACAGACTGTAAACTCTCAATATTATGTAGAAGAGATATTGGAGAAATCTTATCGACTTGGGGTGGGTCATTCAAAAACGGCAGGCAGCATTCTGACCAGGAAATTACTACCTAACATGTCTCGGGCCATATTTATGCAAGACGGGGCACCAGCACATACTGCCAGTCGCACACAGGAATGGTGCAAAAACAACATGCCCGCTTTCTGGGCCAAAGGGGAAGGCCTGGCAATTCACCGGATTTAAATCCGATAGAAATCTATGGAGTATTTTGCAGGAGAAGTTGAATGAGATGAAACCCTCAACCGACCTCAATCAGTTAGCAGAAAATCTCAAAAGTGGCTGGAGGGGCATTAATCCATTGATCTTGGAAAATTTAGTTGCTGGAATGCCAGCACGTATTGATAAATGTATACAATTGAAAGGAGGATATACTGGAAAATAATTATCTTCTTTTCTCAATTAATGGCAATAATAACATAAGATGAAGGATACGACAATAATTATGGGACACCCTGTACATTGGGAACGGCATTCTAAAAAAATAAATCATAAGACAGTGGAAGCCGCTTAATCGGAACTCTGATAATCGGGATATCCACTTAAACGGGACAATGGTTTGGGAACAGATTTTTTACATAGAAAATCGTCGGATAATTGTGATATCGAATCGGTTAATCGGGATTTTTTATCCCGATTATCCGAATATTTGTAAGTTCATAATCGGTTATTCAGGATTTCTTATCCCGATTAACCGGATATGATTTATATTCGCTTAATTTGGATTTCTATTCCAATTTAACGATTGTATATTTATTCAGAATCATTGTAAAATAGTTTGTTTGAATACAAGGAATTTGAATATTCCCTACAACTACCGGGTGGGCCAAAAAAAAACAGAACCCTAAGTGATTTGGGTCACTCTACTTATGCCTTTTGTACAAATCAAATAATATATTAGGATATGGTATATACCTCTCTTAGGAGCTGTAATGGCAAGCAGTGGAGCACAGAGAAGCGGATATATTGTGTCAAGCTCTACTACAAGTTACATTCTTACAATGCTGTACAGACCAAATTTTCGCAAGATTTTTAGCAGCCAAAAGCACCCAGCAAATCCATTATCTTTGGATGGATCAAGAAATTTGAACAGGCGGGCACTGTTAAGAACCTCAACTCTAAATTAGATAGTCGTCTGAGCCACTCAGGGAGGAAGAAGATCCGTACGGATGAAGTTTTCGAAGCCGTTCGTCAGTCGGTTCTTCCCTCCCAAAGAGGTCGACAAGAAAGAGGTGTCAATTGGTTGGCTTATCACGCACTACACTTCGCAGGGTTCTTCTTGATGACTTAAGACTATATGCATACCGTATACAGATACACCAGAAACTCGCAAATGCCGACAAGGTGAAGAGATTTGAGATGGCTAAGTGGTAACTTGCTAAGATTGAGACATCAAAGACCTTCTTGGACCATCTCTGAACAACGGACGAAACTCATTTTCATCTTGATGGGCAGGTGAATTCTAGAAACAACGTCTACTGGGGTTCAGAACGATCGGCAGAAGTGACAGAAAAACCTCTACATTCTCAGAAGGTCACAGTTTGGGCTGCATTCTCAATCAAAGGGGTAGTTGGTCCGCAGTTCTTCGAGGAGCAAGAAAAGACTGTGACGATTAACACTGACCGTTACCTTAAGATCCTGGAAGTCTTCTGGAAGGAGCTTGGAGAGAACTATAGAGGATACCTTGCCTAAATTCTGGTTCCAACAGGATGGAGCAACACCCCATACCTCCAACATAAGCCTAGATTGGATCAAGAACCACTTCGGAAGCCGAGTGATCAGTCGCAGGTGTGACCATGAGTGGGCACCCTACTCTCCGGAACTCAGTCCCCCAGACTATTACCTCTGGGGGTTCCTGAAGGACAGGGTATATGCTATAAAGCCAAGGGCACTCGGAGAACTCAAGAAAAAGATCCAAGACAAGATGAGAAGTATCTCAAGTACAAGTTGCAAATCAGTGATGCAGAACTTTGTTTTACGACTGGAAAAATGCGCAAATCTAAATGGATGCCATCTCGTCCATGTTCTATAGATCAAGAACAACTTGAGCTAGGATAGTATAAACTTGCATTTTTGATTTAAATACTTGGAATTAGATAATATTTAAGTTTTAATTCTCTACCCTTGAAGAAAGTAGAGAAATAACAAATTTAGTACGGGTTCTGTTTTTTTGGCCCACCCGGTATAACAATGCAACATCGATGCGACTACCATTTACTAAACTAAGATTATTAACATTGCTCTTTCGCCTCAGGTTCCATTGGCTATTCCACCGTGTATAATTCCCTCAATTATGACCTCACTGTTGGATATCCAAACGTTTGGCATGGGTTGCAGTAATAAGCACATGCATAATTATTTAAACTATACTTTCTTACTTTCTAAGTATATATCGTAACGTATTCTATGACCTCTTGATGCGAAACTATACCCATACTACAACCAAATCTCTACCAGACCTAGATTAATCAGGATTGGTAGTATAGAAATATGATATATCTGGTCATGTAACCATGTAATACTAGTTTTGAATACTTAAATAATCGTAATTGGTTAATGTGGACAATCGGTTAATCGGAACAAAACATTGACTCCCGAGGTGTCCCGATTAAGCGGCTTCCACTGTAATATATTACAAACTGAGACTAATCATTTGCTGCACAACTGAGAGTTCAATGTACAACAATTTATCTGACAAAAGTACTACGAGCGTTTAATAAGTAGTCGTTATTCCAAATTTTGTAAGTCTGGATATTTCGACCCAGATCAAACTGAATTTTAGAAATAACAATCCATCCATTGTGAATTCAATAATGCAAAGCGTTTTTGATTCTGATGTCTCGTTCTAATATTGTACCTATTTACATTTTGACAGTTTATTATAGTAACATTTTAATGGCTTGAAAAAGGACAGATTTCAAAATTGAGCCGAGAGCATATGTGTAGATCAGAACACTGCTCAAAGTTTCACCAACAGATGTCCACAAAGATTTAGAGGAAGTTTATAAGGATATAGCACTTCCATATTCCACTGTTGTTGATTGGACTAGACGCTTTCGTGAAGGTAGAGTGTCCATTGGAGATGGGGCAAGAATAGGACCAGTTTCCAGCGCCAGTGACAAAAATATTCTTGAGGTATCCGCGTTACTTGAAGAAGACCATCATATCACGCTTGTGGAGATAGCTGATGCGGTTGGGATCTCAACGGGAACTGCTCAAGCCATTGTACATGATAATATGAAATTCCGAAAGATATGTGCTCGATGGGTGCCGCATTTACCAACTCAGGTCCAGAAGGCAAAGAGGATCCAATGCGCTACTAAATTGCTCTCTGAGTTTGATCGAGCTGACTCCAGAAGGTTATTTGAGATAGTAACAGGTGACGAAACTTGGGTACGTTATTCTGAGCCTTTATCAAAAGAAGCAAACAAAGTATGGGTGGTAAAAGGACAGGACCCCCCAATGATCCCTCGACATGACTTTCGGGACCCGAAGGTTATGTACTGTATATTTTTTATTCTAATGATCCAATGTGCCAGATTTGTATCCCCAAATACCAAACAATAGCAGGCTCCTTCAATACCAATGAGTGTCTAACAGAGGTTGAAAAATTGTACCAAAATCGACGGCCAAGGACTGGAACTCGTGGATTGCGAATATTGCATGATAACGCCCGACCGCACAAGACAAAGCTGGTTAGAGAAAAGTTGGAAGCTATGAAGATTGTGGAATTAGATCACCCTCCCTACTAGCCAAATCTAGCTCCCTGTGACTTTTGGTTGTTTCCAAAGCTAAAGAAACATCTATCAAGCAGGAAATATGAGAGTCAAGCTCAGATAGGATCGACGATTTTCCAGTATATGAAAGGTATACCAGCCGAAGACTACAAAAAAGTATTTTTTCGATTGGATAAAAAGGCTGAAATTGGTTTTACAGCACGAAGGGGAATACTTTGAGAAACTTCATCACTGAAAACACAATTATGCTGGAAAATTTTAGAATTACAATGTGATAACGACTACTTATTGAACGCCCGTAGTACACTAATTAGGTGAACTTCTATATTGTATTATTGTAAGCCATACTATGACCTTGAATTGATCGGCATATAGAATATTCAGCTAATAATATGTTAAATCATAACTCCGATGCCTCGATGTCTTGGGTGTAGTTAGAAATCCTAGAGAGGGTAGGCAGAGATGAATATTTGCTATCATAGAAAACAAATGGGAGGCGCGAAACGAGGGGGGCCAATTGCCTCCTCTACATCAATGCTAACTACGCCCAAGGGAGTGTTCTACCGTTATTTTGGGTTAAACTTTGGGTAGCGGCGATATCAACAGTTTGCGCATTCAATATATGCTAGCGCGCCTGGGTTGCTAGGTCGCTGCGCGACAGCTTTGTACCTCAAGTTAGCTTAAGTATTAAACAGCTAAGTTTTTTGATGGTTTGGGTCGCCACGTACCTAGAGGGTATTTTTCCTGGAAATTCAATTCTGGACATATGAACTATTTATTTGTACGTATATACATATATACATACAGATTAATTGCGCTTAATAGTCTAGATGTTACGGTCAATACCCGAAATCAGTCAGTGTTCGTATTGACTAACCCTTCTGGTCAATTCGCGTAGAGCGATATAGGGATTGATTTCACTGTGCCTATTTGAGTATGGTATAGTACAGGGGTTTATCTAGGTGCTTGGCGGGCACCTAAAAGTGTCATTTTAGCACCCATAAAGGAATCAAAGTGCCGAACATCAGAATCAAATTAGTACACGATCAATATGTTGCCGCCCATAAAAGTGCCATCCATAGAAAGCCATTGCCAGAAAGGAGCCGGCCCAGAAATTCCTCTATATAGCCCTGGTATAGTAGCATGAGTCAGTACTGAAATGGGGTGCTTTGTTCTTGTTTACTGTCGACTAAATAGTCAACCAGTTTGTTCAGTACGGATATTGGCCAGCAGGTGGCTCAATACCTATCATCTATTCATTTATACTAATTAATTAATCGCAATGATTCCTCCATCGCAGTCACTAGCTATTTACTCATATTCCTCATTTGATTTGAATATCTTTATTACATATTATTCATGTCACTTTGGTGGCCATTGTAGACAAGTTTGACTGTATATAATTTTAACCACATGGTAATCATTTATCAACGAAATATATAATATACCCCATGTAATGTGAAGAATGAGTAGTGCTTCGCTAACGCATTTCAAATTACCTAAATTTATCGTATGGAAATTTTAATCGTATAATTCGAGTATTTCAACATTGTACTTACTATGTTCTTTTAACTTGGAATTTTCTTTCAAAAATTTATTCTTCTATTTTAACTATGTATTGGATTATTCTAAATCTATTTTTTACTGATATTCTTCATGCTACATTTACTGCCAACTTTTATATTTATTTCTTAGTATACTAGTGCTTTTCGCTTTTGGAAACACCTTCGTTGTTGCAAAATATGTTATTATAACTGCCGTATATTATAAATGAGTATATCAGAATCATCTTTTCCTAGGATACTCCTTATATATAATGTAGATGTGCTCAGGATCCAGCCGGATCCATGTATTCTTGAACCTGTAAACAAACCTACTTGAGTATCCAAATGCATTCAATAATCACTGAAATTCTGAATGTATCATAAATATATTGACGAATGAGTTAGTACATAAGGAGTGTGAAGTTAGCAGACTATTCGACTAGGGTCACTTCAGTCATTAATTTGACTCACTTATACTCATCAGATTTATACGAAATTAGTATCATTGGAAAGGGGAGAGTTGTACTCTTTACACAATATACTTCGATATTAAATTTATACTTTTAGTTACATTTTTGGGTGGAATTTTAAGTGTCACGACTTCTTAGAATTTACACATGTAAAATTCAGAATTCAATTCTGAAATTCTCTATGCATACTTTGGTGGTATGGACGTATATAAAACTAAATTTCATTAAAAATATTAACAACTCTGTGGCTAGAGAAATTCGAATTTTCATTCGGGAGTGAGAGTGGTAGGGAATAAATTATGCTCTACACAAAATAGGGTCAGTTCAAACTCATGTTTATTGCCCTAAATCCAACTCAATTTCAATTATTTTTGTGCAATCGTTAGTTGAGATAGAGATGTTTATGACAATATCGATATTTTCGTGAAACACTAAAAATTATCAGCAGCAACGGCCTACAAAAATCGACGATTTCTCCGGTTTTTGTGTATTTCGAATTCTAACTTTGAGATCAATTCTTGAAGTTATGTCTCTTCAGAACCCCTTCAAAATTTATAGATACTTTCTTTCTTATCTTATAATTCAATTTCCTTAACAACCTTGCGGTGCTTGTATTTTATTAATATGTGGTGCTAATATATTTTGAATGGTTCATTGACATTTTATGGCACTGTTAAGCTTCATTCTTGTGCTTACAAGTAATACTTAACTTGAGTAACATTTGTTTCAATCTTATGGTAATTTTCTCCGCAATAACATATCTAATTTTCCCTTAACAACTGATATGCTTATTGTCGTATGGTGATAAAAATTTTCACTTAAACCGATAGAACAATCTTCGTGTTTTTGATTTACTCTTTTCTCATTTTCGCTTTTGCTGCTTTCTTTGCTATTTCATATTCTTCCCTTTATTATTATTGTTCGATCTTTTCTGATATCATTGTTCTTTTCTGATTTCGTTTCATATTCGACACTTCTGTAACATGATCTCTCTCGAATTGTTGCATGCTCGTATTTGCTTGCACTCTGTTAAGGCATGCTCAAACTTCGCAGGATTATCTTTTGATTCTCTGACTCTATGTATTGCGACTTCATCTCTCCTACTGTCTGCTCTTTGTGCCTGCTTCATATCTGTTCTTCTCAACTTTGGTGACATTGAGATCAATCCAGGACCCTTCACATTAAATCAAGATACTCCTCACGAACATGGTAATTATTTAATTTATTACCTAAAGTTATTCATTCCGTAATTTTCTATCGTTGGTTAAATTATTTATTTTATGAATTGCCAAGGGATGTGATGATAATGGTTCGCTTCATGGTCTCAACGTTTCGTTCTTTCGGGGCTTTGTTTCACAAGATGTTTGTTATTGCTAAAATTTATACATCTATTTGGAGATCCATTCGCAAAAATGTATATTCTTGGATAACCCCAACAAGAGGCGCAAACTGTATTTCAAGTGTAGCAACAGCTCCTGTACCATACAGTCAATTGTCAAAGGTGCTTTAGCTAGAAATTCCTCTTTGGAATGTACAGCAAGCCCCCTTGATTCAGATCAACAGTTACAAGTGAGTTTTAGCCTCTACGCTTCTTTATCTGCATCCTAATAACTTCTAGTATTGTTAATGTAAGTGAGAGTGTAGTAGCTGAGAGTTCAATATCAGTTTCATCATTTGGTAATCTAGATATCTTTGCAATTGAATACTAGTTCTGAGACGATATGTTCCTTGTTGGGTGGGCATCATCTGCCTCTGATTTAACCTTGTATAACAATTTGGAGGACGATTGCAGTAACTGTTTTGATAAAAAATTATATCACTGGGGCAACGCCTCTTCTCCCCATCAGCTTGTGTTAAAGATTCCGGGAAATCTATATGTACAAAGTATGAAATCATGACTATTTCAATCAAGAATAACTATACTTTCCGCATTCAATGCTTACTACTATGAATATAGATATAATCAGAGAGGTATGATATAATTTAGAGTGCCCCGTCAGCATTAGGTATAATACTTAATATATATACACCTGTGAATGTAAGGATGAAGCAACTGTAAATTTCAATGCTGTAACTCACAGGTAAAAGTCTCCCTTTGGTAGGCATTTCGAGAAGATTTATCAGAGTACTAACTCCAATATCAAGGTTATTGAGAACAACCTTGATATTGGAGTTAGTGCTTCTCAAGCAATATAAAATAATGTATGTTCATATCCAGGATAGTTGATTTTCTATTGACATATTATATTCCATTGTTACCATTGTGGAGTGGAATAATTTTTTGCACAACCAATACACCAGGGGAAACGGACATTTGGTTCCTTGGACATTTGCTTCCCTGGACTTTTGGTTCCCGGACATTTGGTTCCCTGGAAATTTCGTTGCCTAGATATTACGTTGTCAATTACGTGTCTAATACTCAAGTATTTTAATACAAGTAATGAGAGAATATGCTAATTTAATGATATTATAATTTGTAATTTAATACAAGGCGTGAAGTGTTGATATAAAATAAGTGTAATGTTCATAATAGAAATCAAAGTTATGTGCCATTCCTCTTAGATATGTTAGATTCTCTCTATTCTCGTAGTCTTCAACTAGTCTCAGGATTCTGAAATTTCTAGATTCACTGTGCTTTGAAGTTCTTGGCACTTCACCAGTCTCCCATCTGGCTAGAGTTGCCTCCTGTAGAGATTGCTCACGTTGCAGGTGCATTAAGAGCTTTACAAAACTTGTGTGTGAACAAGTGATACCTGATTTAAAGTCATTATGCCATCCTTCGACTGAATTGTTTGTTCTGAGTAATCTGGATCTTACTCGTGTAAACATATCCCAAATTTGAATTGGAAAGCGTGGTATTCATCTACTTTGATCTTCACGTCTCTTCCCCTATGTGATTAACTTCAAAATATTCAGCTACCTCTTTACCTGATTCCGGAAATTACCCATCAATAATGTGAAGCAATCAATGACTTCAAATTCCGGCACATAAGCTAGACTTATTAACATCTTCATTTTTATTGCAAATTCCTCATCTTTGAGATATAGTGTAGCCAACCCTATCGACTGTATTTGACGATAAATGCCCTGCGACAGATGAAAAAAAACAAGTAGATATAACTGCTAAGAAATTTTCTTCTAGAGCATTGATTGAAGCTTTTTCGGAATCTACCATAATGGATGACGGATCTAATTCAGGTTCGATCTCTATTAATTTTTTGAGTAGTTCATCGTATGTAGATTGAAGCTTGTTTAACATCAGTGCATATATGCATGGAATGATGTATCCATCTTTCTCGCAATGTATTGTGTATAACTGGAAAAACTGAATGGGAACAATTTTGAATGTACCATCTGCATACCAATTACTTGTGTCCCGTAAAAGGTTGAGCATTGATGAGTTCCAAATACTAGCAGTCTGTTGGTCTCATGTATGCCTGAATCATATAGTAAGAACTGCTGTCCTTTTGAGGTTAATTTATATTTTTCAGAGATTATAATTTCTGTAGCCGTAGCAGAGTTATCAAAATTCTGACCACTGGATCTGGTGCGACGGATTGTCCGTTTTATTGTATCAAATTTTGGTAGTGCTGCTATAGTTGACTCATTCATTGATCCTAATCCACTAGCAAGTATGGACCTGGTGCTGGTTTCAGAATTCAATGCGCGCTCTTTCATTTGACTGGTACCTTTAATCATCCTCGCACAGGATTTGGTCCATGGGTGTGAGATGAGTAGATGTCAGATCTGCTCTCAGGTTTTATCACAACTACCTCTTTGGTAGAAACACAGGCTTTACAGGTTGCACGTTTTTCACAGAGCCAATGTGAGTACGGATAACAAGATTGAGTTAGAGTATACAAAAACCATCTATGTAAGCCTTTTCTTTGCCTCTACTTGATTTCAGAATTTCAATCACAACATTTGCAGTGGCCATGGAAATTGTAGTGCATATAAAATTCCATGTCCCACGTTCTATTTATACAATGTAATCAATTTACGCAATTTGATACCTTAGAACAAAATTACTTTGTTCCGAAAAGCACAATAACCTGCCAACAATAGGCTCAGCGTAATAGTAATAACTGTTTATTGAAATCTAATTCCAATGTTTTGAAATCAACCCTACAATTTCAAAAGGAGGAATCTTCCTTCAAGAAATGTCCGCTAATCATACACCAGATAATGTTTTGACAGATAGCAAATCTAGTGTTGAAAATTGGTATAGGATAGTTAAACACAGCATTTATACTCCTGAAAAGAGATGAGTGAGCTGGCTCATTTCATTATGTCAATTTATATAATTATTGAGGATAAGATTGCTGCATTTAAATTTGTTTTAGGCCATTTGCAAACAAAACAGCATTTCAAAAGAAAAGAAAAATGCAAGTAAGTAATGAAGAAAATTATAAAGAGAAATGGTCATAAAGGAAAAAGACTAAACATAGCAGATATAAATATTTCAAACGCATTTGAAAGTATTAAACCGAATAATAAGTAATTAGATAGTCGACAAAATCCGTTAGTGAATACAGAAATACAAGTACCAGTTAAGTTTGTGTGCGAACATGTTAAATACCCAGAGGGAGTTCAAAATATTAGTTTAGCTGGTAAGGAAGTTGAAATATTCACCGATTTAGACCTTGGGTGAACTAGATTATTCATTTCCTAGATTCCAACCCACTACTTATAAGGGAAGAAAAGTTAAATGTGAAAATTTAAACTTAAAATTATATAATTCACTAGTTTCTTCCAGAAATGAAATACCACAAAATTCAAATTTACCCGAATACTATCCTTCTAAATTGTTTATTTTCTTCACTAGCATTTTGGATGGCCGGAAATAGCGATGATGTCCAGCAAATTCGATCACTAATTACTGATAATATGGTTGGAAAGTTGAAAGAACCCTGTAATAAATTTGTCGAAATATATTTACACGATCAGTAAATAATTACAGAAAAGTTGCTGACTATCTTATTAAAACGAATATTCGTAAGAACACAACTTGTGGAAATGATGTGGAATTATTCGAGGTGGCTTTGCTATTGCAAATATTTGATTGGATTTTCCTACAACTATGAGAAACAAATGAATGGTCTTTTCGAGTCTAGTCGCTAAAGTGATTGATGTCCTAGAGTCGCCTCGAGCAATTCCTGAAGGCTCAATATCTTCTATCATAATGGCGTCCATTATGAACCCATTTTGGATGTAAATATAGCTGTTTTGTCTAAGACTGCACCCTAGTGAGAAGATCCCTTACTTCAATATATATTCATAATCGGATCGTGGATACTGTAGGGGATTAATTTTACCACGTGTACATTAGGGTGTTGTGAAAAATACTATTTCGCTCAATCTCTTTCGGCCGGTTAATTTGTGGTGTGGCTGGATGTCATTTACCCAAATATATATAAACAACCTAACATTTTGATCATTTACACCATGCAACAAAATCATTTAGGTTGGTACAATGGAAAAGGTCCTTATTTGTCCGATTCATGACATACTTTTACTTTATCCTCGATTCCTAATAAATTTCCATTGAATATGCATTATTTTATCTGCTACTAATTGCCATTTAAATTCTCTTACATTATTCTTTCGCATAATTCTTAGATTTTTTACTTATATGACAGTTTATCTACGCAGTCAATCTGTACACCCTTCATTTGGTCAACCGGCTAAATTATATCAGTGTATGCTTCCATGGTGTACTGATGTTTGCAATTATTTTTCACTTGAAAGGCATAATCTTATTTCGGATGGTGAATCAAACCCTAAGACTCGAGGAATACTCAAAGTAGTACTAAAGGGTATCCTTCATGTTGGGATAGATCTAGTTTAGTCAAATGGTAAAAGAAGTTAGATCATAACAGAAAATTTATCCTGGATGAAGAAGGCCAATAGGTTCTAGAAAGGTCGAATGTCATAAGTGAAATGCGGATAACTGCCATTTGAGAAGTCTTGAACTTCTCAAATGGCAAGAAGAGAAAAGAAAAACTATAATTGTGAAAAGTATGACAATATGAAAGCAAATTTTCAATGCCTTTTTCGATATTTTATGTTTTAACTATGAGCTTCTTGATAACAAACCTTGTAGTAGCTGCCCCATAGAGAATCGAATCTCAGACCTTAAAATTGAGTTTATTGATGATCAGAGAATAATCAGAAATATGTTTATTTCCGAAATTAACCAAAAGGAATCAGATATCTATAAAATGAGGATAAAAGGAAAGAAGAAATTGAAATTCAAGCTGTACTGTACAACGACACTGGAGATAACAGTTCGCTTTATCTAGACCTCGAAAGCTTCCTAGAGATTGTAGAAGACGGTCCTAACCAATCTGATCAAAGTCATGAAACACACGAATCAAAAAGCATCTCACAGTCTCTCTCTGATCAAAATCGTCGTATACTCCCAAACCTCTCTCGAATGTGCGATAGATATGGCATAAGCGAACGTGCAGGAGCCTCCATTGCAAATGGAGGCTCCTGCATGGGGAAAAGCGGCAGAGAAGGATAATATCTCAAGAATACAATTAACTTATTATGGCACTTTATTATAATGGCAAAGGAGATAAAGCCCAAACAGAAGTTGAATGAAATGCAAGTTTAAGTACATCACTAAAATGGAAAGCCATGAAGTAATTGTGGTAGAACGAGTAAGCCGTTATATTGATAATGTATCACCAAAATCAGGAAAAGCAACAGATACAGGCAGTGATATATTTGATGTGATCTAGAATCTAGTGCCAATTTAATCGTACTAGGGTGCGATGGAACTCCAGTAAATACTAGACCTCATGGAGGTATCGATGGATTCGTTGAGATTAAGTTGGGGAAACCATGTCAACAAGCTATATGTGGCCTTCATACAAATGAGTTGCCACTAAGTCACACATTTAAAGAAATTGATGGAGTAACTGTTGGACCAAATTCATAGACTGGGCCTATTAGTAAGGAAATCATAAAAGATCTTACAAAATTTCCTCTTGTTCATTTTGAGCTAGTTTCCAGAAAAATAAAATACTAGGTTGTGCAAAAAGTTCGCGAATTTTATCTCTAGTTTGTGTTATATACACTCTATCAATTAGCCTATTTTTTTGATTAAGTCTAATTTCCCTTATCTCAATTATCCTAACTTTTGTAATCCAAAAGTTTGGTTTAGGTATTATTTTAGCATCATTTACGATAGTTGTATTGTTTCTAAAATGGAAAACTCAGAAGATGGGAAACGATATATCATTTGGTTTCTCTGGAAACAAAATAAAAGTGAAAGCGAGATTCTCTACGAGATGAAGATGTTTATGGTAGTAAATGCCCTGGTAAATAGATGGTTTACAAATGGATTGACAGATTTAATGATGGGCATTCAACTGTTGATGATAACCCAAGACCTGGTCGTCCGAAAACATGTTCCAACCTATATAATATCAAAATTATATCAAACATTCTTGATAAAGATAGACGTGTGACTCTGCGGCAGTTAGAGGAAGAATTGGGCATGTCAAAATAAATACTTGATATGATTCTAACTGAACAATTGGGAATGTCGAGAGTTCTTTCTCTTTGGGTTCCCAAATTGTTATCTGAATCTCAAAGGATTGAAAGGGTTCGTGTTTGTCGCCAGCTCTTACGGATTTCTAAGAAGGAGCCAAGGTTCTTTGATCGTTTAGTCACAGGGGACGAGACTTGGTTACATTTTTATGAGCCTAAGACAAGTTTACAGACGAGTCAATGGAAGCGTAGGCATGAAGCAACTCCTATTAGACCCAGAGCCGTCGTATCAGCAAGTAAACGGATGGCAACAGTTTTTTGGGACACAAAGGGAATAATCATGATTGATTGGTTACCTAACAAAGTAACAATAAATACTGAATACTATGTTCAAGTTCTGAAGAAATTGCGCGAAGCTATCAAGTCTCAGAGACGTGGCAAGTTGAGTTCTCATGTTTTGCTTCAGCATGATAATGCTCCAGCCCATACCAGCAGGAGAACTTTGGATGAAATTCAACATTTAGGGTTCGAATTACTCCCACATCCCCCATACAGCCCAGATCTAGCGCCCAGCGACTACTGGCTTTTTTCAGAAATGAAAAGACCACTTAGAGGTAAACGTTTCAGCGATTTGAGCACCTTAGGTCCGCTGTAAATTCATGGATTCAAGGTACCACTGAAAAATTCTTCACCACAGGAATAAATAAACTCCTATCAAAATGGAAGAAATGTATCGCCGTTAAGGGTGAATTTATTGAAAACTATGTACAATAATTAGTTGAGTATGATCATTGATAAATAAAATATAATTGCAATTCCGCGAACTTTTTGGACAACCTGGTATATACCATTTGAGCTGGTAAAAAAACTTAGTACAGATCAGTAGTATTTATAGGAGATGGTACTTGCTGTTCAAAATGGCCCACATCATTGCACAGGGAACTTACTAACCAAGGAACCCGGTATTCTTAATAGGTCAAGATGGAATACATTTGCAAACAGAATCCTTAGGTTATATATTTCCAAATTAACTCCAACTTCTGAACTAATGCATATCGTAAGTTTTATTCTTAATCCATATGTTCCAGGATAGTTTCGCTTCAAAGAGTTTGGACTCTAAGTGATGGTACAAAAACTTCTTCAATCTTGTTCAAACATCTAAGGAATTATCAGAGCCTGACAGAATTGTTACCAGAGATTACTTCAATCAAATGGGTATTGGAGTCATCAAGAAAATAGCCTTATATTTATGCTTTCAGAGAATTTCCCAGATCTAAGAAAGAGAGCCGTAGAAACTATCCTGAAGTGTCCGCAAGTTGTGAATTCACGGAATTTGAACCTTCCAACTGAGCCGAGGAAACTAAAGTTCCAAAAAGAATTTTGAGCTTCAACTTATTCAAATCGTATAGAATTAGATGGATTATCAATTACAGAACCATCATTAACGGTTAATTTCACAGATGTGGAGCTGCAATCAGCCATTGATGAACCATTGGTAATTCCATCCTATCCTTGTCATTCCAAGAATGTAGAAAGATGGGTCAAAGAGGTTACTGAAGCATCCATAAAGCGAGGTGGTCATCTAGAACAACATAGATATAGATACATACTTAACAGAGCCATTTCTAGAGAAATTACCTATATCAACGCCAAAAAAATTACCTTATCAATTAGTTAATGTATAATCACATAATAACAACATAGAAATCCTTTTATAATACAATCAAGAACATTAAGCTGTTATTTATAGTGGAATATAGAAAGCACATTCGATGAGAAGATATTAGGAATCGAGGATAAAGTTTAAGTATGTCATCAACCCGACAAATAGGCCCTTTTCCATTGTACCAACCTAAATGATTTTGTTGGATGGTGTAAATGATCAAAATGTTAGGTTGTTTATATATATTTGGGTAGATGACATCCAACCACACCCCAAATTACCCCAGCCGAAAGAAATTGAGTGAAATAGTATTTTTCACAATACCCTAGTATACATCGAATGAGGGTCTGAGTATTAGAATCGGAAAATCTATGTGGTTTCACATGTTTAGTTGTAGAATTTTGATATTCTAAACTTCATTAGATATAATATGGGTGCAAATTATCCATTTCATGATCCATGATCCTAATTATGAATCCTTATTTGAGAAAGCATTTTCTCACTGGAGCACAGTGTGGCAAAATGACGATTATGGGGTAATAGTACTTATACTGAAGATGTATGTTAAAATATTGTCATATATAGTAAATCGACACTGCACCAGATTTTAGTTGCACTTCTGGAAATGGGACTATGACATAATCTGCTGAATTTTGATATAATTAATATTTATGGTTCAAGAATAAATGAGTTCCAAATTTGTGGGCGTTTTATACCAAGCAGCCCTATTTATTGATGAACTTGAATAACAATGAGTATGCTGAATTCTCTATGCAGTTGATACTTAGAAATATAGTGATTATAAAATGTTATCAGGGCGTTCAATAAGTCTTACGGGTCATGATATATCTTAGGAATTAGTCGAGTAATATATCTAACTTTCATATATTATAATCCCATATAGTTAAACTCCATATACTGAAAGTTTCAAGCTTATTCAATACAAATTATGAATTTTTGAGATAGTTACGTGTAGTCAATTTATACCCACTGTTGAATTTATGGCTTCAAAGGATGATAATTTCAACCTCAAATGGCGAGCTTACATAGAGTTTCGCACAATACTCAAGATCCAGCCCGTACAGATCTTCAGCGAGTTACAGGAGTATTGTGCGTGAATTGCCCTTCCAGATCTACTGTAGAGCGATGGGTTGCCCGTTTTAGATCTGGTGATGCTGATGTCACAGATTTGCCCCGATCTGGAAGAGCGGTATCCGCCACCACTTCAGAGAATATCGCACTCATTGAAAGTATGGTCATGGAAGACAAGTGTATTACTGTCAATCAGTTAGAACAAAGTTTGGAAATTTCATCGGGAGCTATTCATACAATTCTGGTGACTGAGCTTGGCAACCGATCGATTTGTGGGAAATGGGTCCCGAAAAAGCTCAGTGAGAATCAAAGGTTGGCACGACTGAATATTGCCAAGAAACTCTTGGAAACTTATGAGAACTGCGATTCTAGACGCCTAACAGAAATTATTACTGGTGACAAGACGTGGGTGTACTATTCAACACCATATAGCAAGTATAAGAAGCGATCATGGGTGAAGGGCGGCGAATAACCGGCCAAAATTCCTAGGCCCGACTTCAGAAAACCTAAGATTATGTATACCATCTTCTTCAGTAGTCATGGAATTGTCTTGCAATTACCTTGTGAGAGTGGCAAGGCTGTTACTGCTACTTTCTTTACAGAGCAAGTGCTTCCAAATTTGATAAAAAATATAGAAAAGTACCGCCCGAAAACCGGGACTCTTGGAATGAAGATTTTAACTGATAACACCAGTTCCCATACAGCTAAGCTTACCAAAAATTTCTTGGATCTAGAAGGGTTAGAATTACTTCCCCATCCACCATACTCACCAGGCCTAGCTCTGTGTGATTTTTGGCTCTTCCCCAAGCTTAAAATCTACCTTCAGGGCAAAGATTTTAACACATTACAAGCACTCGTAACGGGCCTGTACCAGTACTTCAAATCCATCCCCTGAGGAGTACAGAAATGTGTTTTACAAGTGGGTGGAAAGGTTAAAACTTTGTGTATCTGCAGGAGGGGATTACTTTGAATAAATAATATAGTGAATTAGTATGTATAGTGTTTGTATCATATTCTATGATATCACCCGCAAGACTTATTGAACGCCCTAGTATAACGATATTTCAATTTTTCTAAATATCCATTTCTTGCAAATTGGTATGCTCCATCCACTTTATGTCAAGAAAAGTATAGGTAGGCGCCTTTGGGCTGCTTTAGATTTTTTTTGTAATGAAATTAGAGAGATATACTAATCGAAATTGTCAACTTTTCAACTCGCAATTGTTTGCATTGTAAGATCGAGGACCTAAAAGGTAGATCAGGGAGCTGAAGTATGGATAATAGACGGGTTAAAAATTCTTCGGAACGACAAAATAAATTTTTATTTTGTTTTGCAAACGAGTTCGAATTAATCACATAATACATACGAATGCTGATGTATGCCATTGAATTACTAAAATCCTGGAATGCTGAAATATCGCAATGGTATTTGAAGAATATATATTTGTAGTTTTCAGGTTTTCAAATTTCAAATTGTGGCCTAAGTTTGAGACTTTGGTTAGGCATGTTATAAGTTCATTAACTAACTAATAAGAGTATATTTCTAGGTTTGGAATAGCGTAGAATCGAATGCATACATTAATTTTTGGTAAATAGCGAAGTCAATTTTTCACCTATTACCGCATAGTTCCACACTGTGTGGAGTCTGTCTTCATTAATGTTAAATGTGTAATATATATATATGTATTTGACAATGAAAACGTCGGTTCAATTATTTTTAATAGTGCTTACATCATTTCTTAAGGCAAGTTTGTATGAAGATAGCGGATCTTATCGATGTACATTACTTCGGCGAATGAAATTGTTATCCCATAATTTAATAGTTGCGTTTGATGTAAACATTTTCATATATGTATAAATAGCGTCGTCTTGTACAAAGTACAAAACATAATTTGGCATAGGCGAACCAGTTGGATTGGAGGATGAGATATTACATTTTCTTGTTATGTTATTGATTAATAAGTTATAGTTTATTTTCCTGGTGATAGACTTATCTTTCGTGTCAATAATTCAATTCTAAATACTCATATTGTTGAAACGTGATTCATACTTGTTAAATCAAGCTTTCTAAGTGGTAGATGCAAGTGGTATGTGTAATTTGTATCCATGTGCATTGAGATGCTAATTAGACAATAGTTTGGCAGTTCATGAAATTATGCAGGGAAAAATTTTATGTTTCTGATTATGTAATATTATTATCACCAAGAAGAAGTTTTCGTGCAGTATATGTTGGAATTATTCGTTGCAGAATTAATAGCTAACTGATATTTGTATTTTGTGATAAATTTTTGGTATTTTAACTGATGAAATAAAATAGCTCTAGATGCTAAATTATTATTTGTCCCTTTGAACCATCTCAAGGAAGAATTTCTATAATATCAGAGTGGTGAAATATTATGAGCTATCTATGTATATTGATGCTGTTATTACTTGTGTAATGTGTGTGTAAGTTAATACTGACTATTATCAGTATATATGTATATCGGATAAAACCTGTATAATATGTCGCTAAATGTAGTTATTTGTTGAAACAAGTTAGAATGGGATCTATAGCAAGTTTTACGATCTGACTTCCTGTCCGTACCAATGATCTAAGCAAGACTTGTAATTGTATAGTTTATACAATAATTATCATAATACAACGCAATAATAATAGTAAAGCAACTGAGGAAAATTGAGAAGAAACAAAATACAATATATACAAATCATGGAAAAAGTTCTAGCGACCCCTGCATTTTTAGGAAATTGAATTATCAGATATGAAAGAAGGTATCTATAAAATTTGAAGGGGGTTCTGAAGAGACATAACTTCAAGAATTGATCTCAAAGTTAGAATTCGTAATACACAAACCTGAGAATTTATTGATTTTTGCATGCCATTGCTGGTGATAATTTTAGTGTTTCACGAAAATATCGATATTGTCATAAACATCTCTATCTCAACTAACGATGACACAAAAAGAATTGAAATTGAGTTGGATTTGGGGTAATGAACATGAGTTTGAACTGGTCCTACTTTGTGTAGCATATGATTCATTCCCTACCACTTCAGTCCCAACTTAAAATTTTAAATTCCTCTACCCACGTGAGTTGTTTATATTTTTTAATGAAATTTGGTTTTTATATACGTCCATACCACCAAAGTATGTATAGAGAATTTCAGAATTGAATTCTGAATTTTACGTGGGTAAATTCAAGGAAGTCGTAACACTAAAAATTCCAACCAAGAATGTAACTAAAAGTATAATAATTTAATATCAAAACATATCGTGTATAATGTACAACTCTCCTCTATCCAATGATACTAATCTCGTTTAAATCTGAGTTTGCCAAATTTGTGACTGAAGGGACACTAGTCGACTAGTCCGCTAACTTCACACTTGTGATACATATACGTATATCTATTTGCATTTTGCTATTCTCAGTAATACATTAATTTCACAGACTAAGTAACTATACCAAGTTCAATGACCATATTTTCCTTTCCGTGCATGGATTACTTCAGGTGTATTAAATTTTTATGCCATCTTAATATTATCTATACTATCGGATTTGTACATTTTGCTCGAAATATGTAGGTAATGATCAATACTAGTCATGTGATCCAACTATTTCCAGGTCGAAATGAGGTAATCTGTTTCAATAATTGGCAATGTATTGTAATATCCTCACATTTTTACAGATCAGATGAACGATCACTAGTGCTTCTTGGATTTCAGGATTAATACCAAGTAATCCAAGGAAGTTTATACATAAAGTATACAAATTTTAGTCATAAGGTTGTCACATTTATTGAGTTATATTCTATACCATGGATGGCACATTTCTGGCCAATATCCATTTATCACCCAATTTCTCCGAGTTTTCCTCAAACCACTTCAGCCAATATATACTACATGCCCAACTTCACGTACCCTTGTAATATCAGTACATTTTGGTAGGATTCTTAACTTTCACGAAATTGTAAAATGCCCGTATTTGGTCATCAACGAAATTAGAGGCTGCTGTAGAATATCACTCTGGGAACTAACATTCTCTTAAAATATAGTTTATCTATATACACAAGCGGATATTGGTCGAACATGTGCCATCCATGGTACCTAATATTAATCAGTAACGTGGCAACTATGTAATTCAAACTCTTCATAATTTATGTATAAATAGCCTTACTTGATTTTATTCTTGAATCGAAAGACGCACTAGTGATCGTTTAACTGAGCTTCAAGTATTATGAATTTTAACAACATATCACCCTTATAACCAAACAGATACGTCATTTAATTGAGAATAGTTGGATGACATGGTTTATGTAAATTATCTAGCATCAATAATACATATTCTCGAGCCTGAATCCACCAATATTTATTAGCGAGAAAATACAATTTCAAGTCAAATTTAATTGACTTGGGTAATCCTTGGTCCAGGAAATACTAGATCGCGAGAAGACTATAATCTCGTAGGCTGTGGGAAGTTGGATATGTAGTGTACATTACTAGAGACTAACCATCTCGCGAAAATCGAGTTATAAGTGGATATTGGGTTTTGTGTATAATATCCCTAGATTCTTGATATTTATCCTGAATCAAAGATGCACTGGTGATCGTTCATCAAAACTTTAAAATGGGGGAATTTTACAACATATTTCCCAGTAAATCAAACAGATGATGTCATTTTGAACTGGGAATGTCTTGATGACATGGTTTGTGTTGATTATTATCTATCTATAGTACATTTTTTATGGACAAATTTATCAGTTCGTTATTTTTGAGAATATTTGGATTTTCTATCTAATTTAATCGACTTGAAGTAATTTTGGTTATATTCAGTGAAACGTCCATAGTTACGATGCATGTACATTAATTCAATACTAATTATTTCTCAAAGCTTGAAGCTAATTCAATTTTATGGTGACCTAGAAATTATGTTGTTCTCAAAACCTGTCTTTTTATAAGCGATACTCACCATACTAGATAGTGATACTTTCATTTCGCGCAAATTTGAACTTTTTTGGACATCTTCTTTCCAATTGCAATGAACATTTGAATTTGAATTTTTGATTAATTAATTCTTCGTTTCGTTGATATACGATTATCTACTTGTAATCACTTGGACTATTACGGCTAAGTAGGAAAACGTTAATTTACAACTTCATTTTAACTATTTCCCGCATCCAAATCGAAATTCAGCACCTTTTTGATAGCATGAACTGACACATTTTCGGGCAGTATTTAGAAAGCAGAGACGAAATTTTTTGCTATGTTTTCCACAGAAATTAAATGAAATCTGCCAATGGCCGATTTTCCCTAAAATCGAGTCCAGACATGACCTGACCTGACCTGAATCAAGCCACTTCAGCTCATTTCCGCTCATTTACAGGTTATTCAGAGTAATTTCAGCTCATTTTCAGTCTTCAAGGAATTTACGGTTTTCTTTCTAATCTTACCTTGCTAATCCCGCACTTAATTAACTCGTTAATCGAATCGAATTACTTCCATAGTAGTCACTAGTTTCGAGCATTATATATCTTTAATGTATTAGGCTGTAGCGAAATATAAACTGAGTCAGACTGGCGGTATATCTATCCGTCCCTTTGTGTATGGTTTCCCCATTCCCAAGTTTCACTTAATTGATTGTTAAACTGATATTTACCTGATGATGACTTGAATATTACCTGTATAAAATATATTTAATGATGACCTGACCTGACCTGACTTGATTATGTAGGACCTAGTTACAAGCCTGAAACTAGCGAATTTTGACTTACTTTGTTGATTTTGCGCTGGAAATTTGCTTTCATTCTGTTCGAATGTATTTGATATTTATTGTTGATGTTTTCACTGAAACTGTCCTTACTGCTAAAATGAATTTCAAAACTGGGTCCGTTATTTTCCCAGTTTTTGACGCTAAGACACTGTCTGTATTTAATTTGAATTTCAGTGATCAACTTTTTGGCACCCATCTAGGATTTTTATCTCAAAATTCAAAGAATCTTTTTGCTATGGCCACTTCCCAGATTACGACCCATAAGGCCCAATATTACTTCTTCATAACATAGTAATATTCAATAATGCTCTACAATAACCGATTAAGGCCGACGTTCCACTTCGTAACGAAATTGAACAATGAGTATACCCATTCCAACACCCAAAGTGAGATTTCAGTACATTTTGTGCTAATAAATTGATCTATTCCCCAGCAGTATTCGGTTAACTATCAATTTTTACTTGATTCCCAATCGCTATCCAGTATGCATAATATTTACCAGCGCAAACTTTGCTATTTGTTTGATATATCGAACAGTAGCTGTAGAGTGTGAGGATCAACATGGAAGAAAGTTCTCCACCTTGTAACATCTGACTAAATTCGCGTTAAATTTTATTTACTAATTATTTATCCATCGTAAGAGGTGGCGCTGGACAATTATTCGTATGTCTGTCCCATTATTAGTTTTTGGAGAGCCCTACTGTCGAGCCCTTTAGCGTAATTCTTACAATCAGTTCATGCAAGTACAAGCTGGTGTGCCTGACAATGTGTAGTAATTCTAGCATCTTTTCGCTCTATCGACCTCATTGAGAGGGAATCCCATCTCCCCATCATTTCTGCTGCACCAAGCAAGAAATCGTTAAGTCATTTTCATATGCCACAATGTTCCAGAATTTGAACATTTTTCTGCTGTCGAACCATTTACGAAATTTCTTCAAGTCTGGTATCATTATAATAATTTTTGTTACCTCAATGGGACATATGATGATACTATGGTACAGAGGTGAGCCTATGTTTCGTCCCGATTATCTGATCATGATTATTTAAGTATTCATGACTAGTCTTTCATGACTGATTTTCATGACTAGTTTTTCATGGTCCCAAAAACTGAAATACCTTAATCACCACTACTATATCCTCGATATTGGGCTGTATACAATTTGCAAATCCCTTTTTATAATGACAAACCATTTTACATCTGAAATATCTCTCATTATCACTAAACATTTTTATACCATAGCTAGAATCGCTTATGTGTCGCAGAAATCCCAAATAGGTTATAAGATGTCACAATTATCTGTTTCGAAAACATTATCCCGATTTTCTGAGTCCCGGTCATGCCTCTCCACTGTAATGTTGGATAAAGAATCAAACATTGTTATTAAGTATGTATTTTTCGCTGAAATTGCAAAATAGTAATCACCATTTTGCATGTTTCCCAAGTATGGTGATCATATTTTATCGATTAAAGGGCTCAAAATGAACTTCCTTGGTTAGTGTAAATCCTTTGGAAATTCCACTATATTAATTCAGAATTTGAAACTTTTCATACCCAGAATTTATTAAAATGCGGATCTGTAATACTTTGCTTACAATTCATACGTATTTTGGACATTTAATGGGCTTAGGTATGACGACTGCAATATTATTGTAAACTTGAGATCGTATTAAGCTGTGCTCCAAATCGAATAATGGATTTCCTTATTAAAATATGTCACCATACAAAATATTCAATGATCCAAACTCATTAAAATTTTCTTGTAACCCCAATTCACAAATACTATTAATCGGACGAAATTAAAACTACCAATTTTGTGCCAAAATGTAGTATGTTGTCTTTTGCAGACTGTTTAACAATATTTCTGTTACCTTATAGCTGTGTCATTGGTTAATAAGTTATTTCCAAAACGCTCCAAACCCCATTTGACCAGGGCTGTAAATTGCATATAATATCTCGATTATTTAATTAGATTTCACACGATACGGATTTCAATTTGATTTGATTAGAATATATTCATCAATTGGATTGATTTATTTGAGATTTTTCAAACACTCTTAAACGAGTGGAAAATGAGTGGATCATGATTTGAACATGATTTGAAGAATGATTTGCAAATTTTCCCAAATTCTCCAATGTAGATTTCTTTTGAATTTATATAGACATAGTTCATCTAATGCCCGCCCTGTTATGGCTTATTACTAGGTTCCACTTCAAACTATATATTTTTCGCCAATTCGAGTGAATAAATGTATATTTTGATAATTGGCATTAGTTTATTAGGCACTCATGTGAGTTATTCCTATTATTGCAATGACGGTATAGTTTACATGTTATATTAACTCAATTACATTGAAATAATGGACTGGCTACTTTATAACACTTACTACAAGTATTCTTCTAGTCATTAATTATAGGTATATTATTTCTCACAAGTAAGCAAATTGATTTACACGGTTAGGCATAAGTTCTGCAACAAAATTTAAATTAAGCTCGAAGTTCTGCGAATGGTTTTAGGTGAATATTTATTTATCATATATTATCTTCAATATCTTTTTAAACACACTTTAGAGTATTGATTCCTACTAGAAAAGTTTTTTTGATTTATGGACAAAGAAGCATAACGGTCATTGATAATCTTGTGCCAAATGAAGGCAGGTCAGCTTCCGTAATATCATAAATACTGTCCATAAATAGATGGATAGTCTACCGTATAATTAAACGTTACAAGGACACTGGTAATACTCAGTACATGTTCAGAAAAGTTAGACCTCGTTCTGTTCGCACTCCTGCTGTTAGGAAGCTCGTCCGGGATAAGGTCAGGAAGAATCCTGTCAGAAGCATCCAAGGCATGGCAAAAGATTTCAATATTTCAACCAGAAGTATGGCGTGGATAGTAAAAGAGGATTTAGGCTTGAAATGCTACAAATTTCGAGAGGTACAGTTACTTTCTGATGTGAATAAGAGGCGTAGGTATGAAAAATGTCTGATTCTGAGAAAAAGGCTTACTGGTAGCACGCACTCGAGTATTGTCTTCTCCGATGAGAAGATTTTTACCGTAGAAATGCCATATAATCGCCAAAACAGTGGAATTCTTGCTCCAGATCAAAAGTCTACATCGTCATCAATACGCACAATCAAAAGAACTCAGAAATCTCTATCGATCATGGTTTGGGGGCTATTACCTCTGATTGTCGGACACCTCTGGTGTTCATTGGCAAAGGGGTGAAAATTAACAAAGAGGTGTATGTAGAGAGCATTTTGAGAACGCATTGAAGCCTTGGGCCGGTGAGCACTTCAATGACGCGCATTGGGTGTTCCAGTAAGATTCCACTCCCTCTCATAAAGCCAAAATGATATCTGAGTGGTTGTAACTCAATGTACCGGAATTTAAATCAACTGAAGAATGGTCGGCCTCTTCTCGAGATCTAAACCCTTTGGATTTCTGTATGTGGTCAATCTTGGAGTCCAGGGTGTGTGCAAAGCCTCACAAGAATGTCGAAAGTCTGAAGTCTTCCTTGAGAAGGGAGTGGGATTTAATCAGTGGGGACGTGTTGCATGCTGCTGTCGATAATTTCTATAAGCGATTGAGCCTATGAATCGCAGCAAAGGGCAATACATTCGAAGAGCTAGATTAATTTCGTATCTTTAGTATATATAATCACTAATTCACTACGAATTTCAACTACTATTATGGTAAGATATGAAATATACTAGTTTCTACTTGTTGCAGAACTTATGCCAAACCCTGTAGATTTGAGAAGGATACAAAGAAGTAGTTACAGCGCTGCTGATTTAACCAATTTTCAATAGTAGAGTACTCAATTTTTGAAAATTCAATAAATTGGGACATTTTGAGTCTTTGACTTTTTTATACAATTAGTAGTAATCAATATCAAGGGTGGTGAAAATGCTTTTAACGGCAGTTGTTATCATTAGCTGGTAACGGCAACTCATTGGCTGCTAACGGCATCGTCAACAGCAATATTTGCAGTGACTGTAAGATTTGAAAAACAAACGTTATTTTTTATGTTTTCAACTGTTAACTGAAGAGTACTGCTTTTGCATTCTAATTATTATTGCAACAAAATTGATTACAGCAACTTCGTAAAAGGGATCAACTTGTACTGTACTAAGGCTATTGACACTTTTATTGAATACCATTCAAACTATGGAACACAGATTTATAATATTTGTCTAGAGTACCGTAAAATTTATACATTTCATTGAACAAAACCCGTAATAATTTCATTTTTCACTGTATTTTGTATGATGACACTTGACGACATGAAAATTTCGTTAATGTGTACAATTTCCGTGTACTGTTAACGGCAATGCTGGTACCATCCCTGGCCTTTCTTCCCGGTATACCGAACTTTTGTTTCTGGAGATTTCGTATCCGGAAATTTGCTCTCTTGAATTTTTCGTATTCAGATTTTTGTATCCTGAATTTCGTATCCTTAGCGGTTTTAGTAGTGTTTCTTTGTTTTTACAAAAAATGGAAGATGGGTGATGTTGTAAAAGATCAATATAAAAGATAGAAAGTTTACAAAAATGGTGGTAGAAGGGCGGGATCATCACGGAATTTCTTAGATTAGCTAACAAAAAGGTTATATGAAGAGTTGTTCGGGGATGTTAATACTATACTAGATTCTGATTAATGTTTTGTTCCTATTAGTTATATAATGGTCAAGTGGGAGATATGTGTTTTTGTATTGGAGAAGTTGATAGCTAAGTTTCGAACTGTCTTATTGATGGTAAAGTCAACTGTAAGGGTCTAGGTGTTTTTGTTTTGGAATTTGCCTCCATGAATTGTTTATTCGAATTTTTGCGGAATACATATTTTTCTTTGTCTTATTGAAAACGAAAAAGAAGCTAGATAATGTTGTATAAGAGCTATATACTACAAGGTAGAGAGCTACGAAAATTCCAGATACCAGTTTTTCAAGCCAAATTTCCGAATACGAAATTTCCTGACGAAGCTTCCGCCATTCCTTCTTTCCTACTGTGCTAAGCTAACTTAGAGGCCCCTAAGGTTCTCTATTTATTCGCCAGCTCCCTGATCATTATTTACTTTCCAAGTAATTTTCTGCCGTTCTGCTCTACGAAGAATGATGATTATCTTCCTAAACTAGGCTATGTAAAAATTATCTGGAATGATTGTGGACAAGATTCATTGAATATATTTATTTGAATATCTTTGCTATATCCAAACTCTAAACTACTTACAGTAGATATGGAAAGATTAAACAATGTGAAAGATGTTTAAATATATATGCGTACATCATCCCTCTGTAGATCCTAGCTACAGGTACCTACTTAGCACGTTATTTATTATTAGGGGCCTGGCGAATAATTTGATAAGTCCTTTTGAGCCCTCTAATTTTGCTCAACACACCATTGTAGGAAGATAGCGAATAACATGCCAATAATATAATGAATGGTAAGAAACTGGATTGTAAGAATTATCTAGATCGGAAATAATTGCCAAATTTCAATGCGATAAGCAGATGAACTGTATTTGATACTAATTTATCCTCTCACGTGTTATTTTATAATGGATTAGAACCTACACTAAGTGGGCAAAAGTATTTCAACACACTGAAAATTTCATAAATTGTTAATACGTAGTATGGTATTAGTTCTTAGACTAATATAATAATATTATGTGATATAAAATTATGTATTGAATGCATAAAACGTGTCTCACTGTTCCGAGGCCTAATACTTAGTTGCGTTTCCTTTCACTTGCTTTATTTGGTCAATTCTGTTTGGAAGTCCATCGTACAACTTTCTTATTTCTTTTATCGGAAATTTAGCCACCCGTCTTTTAGTGCTTCCCGTAATTCCGTTAACGAGGTTGGTTGTTTCTTTCGATTTCTTATTGTCCTTAGTAATATGTCCCATATACTTTCGATGGGATTCTGGTCTGGTGACTGCGGAGGCCACAGTATCTTTCTGACTTTGTTCGACCCAAACCACTTTTCGACTATTTTCGAAGTATGGCGGAGAGCATTGTCCTGCATGAATACTGCTGCTTTGTTCTTCTTCTTGAATTTCCTCCAAAATCCTCGAAACGGATCTAAAATTGAGAAATATACTCTTGACCATTTAAATTCCCACGAATTTCAATAAATGGCCCCATTCTATCATATGTAATATACCCCGAAACATAACTGACTCTCCAAACCCTTTGATAGTTTTTGCGTGCATTCTGGGAGGTACCTTTCATGCGCTTGCCTACAAACTTTCGCTCGTCCGTCAAAGGTGAAAAGGTTAAATTTTGACTCATCAGAAAAAATAAGTTTTTTCCAATCATTGATTTTCCATAATCTGCAGTTTCTATAATAATCTGACCTTTTTCTCCTGTTTCTCGCTGATATGAAAGGTTTTTTGCAAGGTCTTCTAGCATAGAACCCCTGGTTGTGAAGACGACGGCTCACAGTCTTTTCGGAAACCGAGAACTTTTTGCCAGTATTGAAAATTTCTGTGATACCTCTTAGAAAAGTAGTGCGATGTTTTTTGACAATTGATTTTATATGACGGGCGGAACAAAATGAGAGCGACTTTGGCCGTCCAGTCTTTGTTATGTTGGTTGTTGATCCTGTCTTCCGAGACTTCTTTATTATATAGTATATTGTAGACTAGTGTATATTAAGGATAGTTGCAATTTGTCTGTTTGACTTCTTAGCTCGAAACAGACCTACTGCCTGGTCTCTCAAAGAAAGAGTGATTTCCTTCTTCCTTGGCATCGAATAAAATATTTCTAAATATTATAGTTGAAATAATTAATTTAACTACAGAACATTTGGACAAACTGTTAGTAGGAATAAATATTGAAATAGTAAGTAGGCATCAACTACGTAAAATACCGAATATATTTCATGATGGGACTATAATATATTGTTGTTGAAATACTTTTCTCTGCTTAGTGTACAGTGTATACGCGGTTTACAGAAACATTGGTGTAATCGTGAATACACTAGAAAATTCGCGAATAATCCAAATTCGTACTTGCACTGCAACATATATTAATTCTAACATTATTTATGTCGGCATGTGTTCTTGAGTTAAATATTTGAGACAATGTTGATTTTAGTTATTCCCATGTAGGAATTTGTGCGCCCTGCTCTATATCCATGATTACTACGCTGGACAGCAACTTGAATAGTGTGTAAAATCCCCTGGGCGAATATCTAAGACCTCTTATCCACTAACAAATGTAATTACAATCAATGACAACCTGATAATGTCTTCATATACGCTTGTGCAACGCATTGGTGGGGGTATTTATTTAGGAGCTATGTTGAGTAACTAACTTTTACGAGTTGACTATTTCTCGATTTTCTGGGTTTATGTATATCAAAATTAATTTGAACAAATGCTAATATTGAAATTCATTCGAATTGATTCAACATAGAATTTAATTCGGAGTATTGCAGGGCTCCAGAATTCTTGGTTAAATATACTTGCTTTGTTAACCAATTTCGATCGTGCAATATTTAAAAAAATCTGATTAACTTATAGCGATGCCGTCCTTAGCTTAACTTCGTTGGATATGCAGGCTCTTTGTTGTATGCTTGTGTTTTTCACATCTTCCCTTTCTATTATCTTTTGACACAGCAAACTAATCAGCGCACCATTGGACGAATTCACGAATACATTAATTTTGAACTACTTGTTATACCCTCTAATCTTGACCCACTTGAGCAAGGAGTTTGTTGAGTGAGTTTATGAAGAGGTGGAATGACTCATTGCTACACGAATGCAATGTTTGAGCAGGATTCGATTGAGCACACTTGAAAGCTAAATTTATGCAATCCAATTATTTTTTATTCAATATTTGCAGGACAAAATAGATGACATATAGAAGTTAGGAATATCTAAAAATATTTTTAGCTTTCAAAATAATTTAACATCTCAAAACCTTGTTACTTTCATTATTTTTGAAATTGAAATTTCGACTAATTACACATGTTTCTCTAATAATTGTTTGTTTATTGTTTCAAAATCTGGTATAATATTGTTGACTTTCTTCTAGGAAATACTTTTTTAACTAGTGACTAATTTTGAGTTTCGAATTCTGATATTAGCTAGACTATTTTCCATATATAATTATGTTGTAGCCAATTAACTCTTCAATGGGTTATGTTGTAATGTTAATTGTTATGATTTTATCAGTTTAGCTTTCAGAATACTTTCGTAACCTATCCTATATCCCCGCTTTCAATTCTCCTAAAATTAGTGATCCTATTCATAATCTTTCCAACGAAATCATTACTCTTTCAAACATATATCTAGTAACAAAAATTGTCTATCGACAGGCTAGTGCTGCAGCTCGGGCATCTGGATAATGTTTCTTACAAATCAATTACTCTAGGAGTTCGAATAAACGTTCCGTCGCATACTAATATAATGATTTTTCTCACTCCGCCCTTATTCCTAATCGCTCTTAGTTAAATTTTGAAAATTCAATTGAAATATTTATCAACCTCCTCATTTTCCTGTCTTTTCATGAATTTTATCGTAGTAAGTAGGTATTATATTCTAATTTAATTTGATGTAGGGCTACTCTGTATTTCCACTATACTAATAACTTTTCTGAAAAGATACATACATGTATCCATTTAACATTTGTGTGATTATGACTCAGATGTATATTTGTTTGAAAGTAGAACTATAGAAAATAATTCGTTGTCTTAACCCCACGTTTTGACCATGCTCATTTTTGACTTACCAATGTATTCGTTTATGTTTCTATTAGTTAAATGAAAATTTCCTGGCTAAACTTCAAACATTTGGCTTAAGGTTCCCATTATTATTAAAGTTGTTATCTTTGGAATTATATGATTACAGTAGTTCTTCTTATAATGCTGTAACCTTATATGGAAGACTGAGAATACAACATCCCGGAATCACAGGAATATAAGGTAAATGATAGCTCTAATTCATTTGAATGGATCTCTTCTTTATTATAGCTATAAATGCAATTTATCCTATATTACTTAGGGATGTAAATATGCTGTGTTTGACTATTTTACTTCTCGACCTATGCATTGCAATTATTTGAAGTGTTATTTATGCCTACTCATAGCTAAGACTCACTATTTAGAATAATATCATCCCAAGAGCAAAGAGGTAGCATACCATGAAATAATTAGGTAGACATTCAAGTATTTTGCGTTTGTTCTACCAATTAAAGTTAAACATATTACAACTCTTAATTTAGCAAATTTCATTAATGAAAATGAATTATCAATTTTACTTTATTTTCTTGCTTACTTAGGCACATTCTTTATCTACTGGAACTATCATTCATTTAATTAATCGCATTTAACTTCATTTGGTAATTAATGGCTTTTATTTATACTTTGAATTCTATGAATTTTTTTAAATCTTATGTACTCTAGGATTTTATGCCATTGTAAATTTGGATTCTATATCGGCGTTCATAATTAAACGACTAATGATATAGTTGACTGGTAGAAACATGATCCAGAGGCTCTAGCTGCAATACCAGCCTGTCGGCTAAACATTTTTGTTATTACATATTCGTATAAAATTGTGATTTCGTGAAATGGTTATTCCTAGGGTTATTTGTTTAGGATAATTGATCGCTGATGAATAATTAGGTTTGATGTAATAATTCTGAACGCAGAATTGAATACAATCATAATAATCAATTTTTGAATATAACTCATTCTTGATCTTTTTGGCCTACCAAATAATTTATATGAGATATAGTCTAAGAGCAGATTTCGGCACTCAAAATTTGTCACACTTTGATAAGTATATCTCACAAGTATGTCACCATTATTATACCAAATTTTGTAACAACACATTTGCATTTTTCAGAGAAACATGTACAATTAGTTGAAATTTCAATTTGATAATAATGTCCATAATCTGTTTTTGTGATGCTCAAAATAATTGTGAGAAATATTTGCATGTTTAAAATTTTTTTCTGTATTCATAAACGTCCCCATATCTTCCTTCCATTTGTCTATAATTTTTAACCAAATCAAATAATGGGAATGGCATCAAATTTAATTTCGAATGTGCTTAGTCAAAGTGTATAAATTAAATGATTTAGAGATCATTTATTACGAAATGTCAAAAAATTGTCATTGAAAAGTTGGCTCGTTAATGAGTGAAGGTAGAGACCATGGATGGCGAATTGTAATGAATATTCAATTATAACTCGAGAATCATGATAATTATCGAAAATCAGAATAATCAATCTATACTATTTACCCAACTTCCCATACCCTTGCAATACATTTTGATATGATATCTCGCACCAATGTCATGATGCCCATATGTGGTCATTCTTCTGATTCCGCAATACACTTCAATTTTTCAAATTAAAATGTATTACAAGGTTATAGGAAGTCGGGTATAGAGTATAAATTGGCTAGTATGATTTTACCATAACTTTATCGATGTTTAGTTATAATGAATATTCATAAATATTGTCAGTATTGAAAGTATATATATTATACCTAATTTGGTTTGTCTCTAATTACAATTGTGTAATCAGGAATGCATGATAAAGCTGCCCCGTTCTGAAACTGATAAATCATGATACATTGAAAGCAAAACCTCTTATATAAATAGATATTAATCCATGTTCTCTAGCGTAACTAACAATTAGCCAAACTTTGAATGACAAACCTTGACATTTTGTATAAAGGGATCTATAGCTCATTTCATTTATTCACTTTGAGTTGACAAATGCAATATTCAACTTTTGTGACTTACTGTTAGGTTTTATGTTTACCAGGCTAATTTTCCAAAATTTGCCACTTATCTCCTATAGCAAAACATGCCTCACTATTTTTATTGACATCTTAGTGTTGGAAATTGTTGGGGTTATGCGATTTCGTGTGTATTTTACGCGACAAATATGAGATATTTCAATTTTGATTTCAGATTCCTTTTCTACATTTGAAATTCCCACTACAGAATCATTTTGCCTGGTAGCTACTTCTTTGATACATAATTATCAATCTTTGTCATCGTGTGCCACTTGTTCTCATCTCATTCCATGGTGCAATTGAAAACAATGTAACCCTCGATGATAATTTCTAACGACTCACTATCTTATAGATTTGATATTCAATTGTTCGAGAATTAGCATAGAGACCGTTAGCGACCTCTCGGAGTGGCATATCTCCCAGAATTGAGAAGGCGTCAAGATATGCTCCGTGAGATTAACCTTTATTTTCCTTTTTCAAACAATATAAATATGATTAATGGTTATGGAGATCAAAGCTGATGGAGTTCAGATTCTAAACCATATAATCCTCCTACAGCTCATGGCGACGCGTATACAGAAGGGGTAGCTACCCGAAATATTGTGCTGCATGCACGTACAGGGGTTTGTCACGTATCCAGGGACATAACTACCGCCCCCCCGCTATCCCACCATCCAGGGAGGGCCCACACAAAGTAGTTACGGTACAAAGAGTATCACAGAGTGCAACTGTGCTTATGATTATTTCCAGTATGTTCTTTGGTTCCCTTCAGAAAAATAGAAAATGGGTGGTAATTTGGTACAAGATTAATATTTCCTTTCTCCTTCTCAGGTAGTCTTAGACAGATGTTGAATTGTATCAGGACTGCATGCCCATAGTCAGACAATACGGTAAGCGTGAAATTTTCATTACATTTACATGTAATCCAGATTGCGAAGAGATATCACCTGCTCTTATACTAAATCAAACACCGACAGATTGTCCTGATTTGCTAGTTTGGGTATTCTTAATGAAATCACGTGAATTTATTGACGATATTAGCACAATTCACGTACTAGGGGGTGCCTAAAGCATATGCATACACTATTGAATTTCAAAAACGTGGCCTCCTTCCTGCACATACCTTGGTGATTTAACAGAAGACTATAGACATAGAGAACCATCTGATTTTGATCAAATACTATGTTCAAAAATTGCTAACCCTGAAAAGTAATGGAAAATGTAGAAACAATTCCCGAATTTACTACTGCTGTGAATACCCAGTTTACATGCGTATTTATTATAATCCTGATGTTAAATTATGTTGTTCTCAAGTAGACAACCGATAACTTCCTTCTGAAATACAATGTTCATATTGATCTTGAGATCTGTATTACGGTTAATGCGTTAAAATATCTGTACAAGTACTTGCACTAGGGTCACGATAGGCCATTGTAGATTTCATGCATGAGAAATACTGACAATGGCAAGAAGGAAGTAGATGTAGAGGAGATTGCCATTCCTTGGAAGCTAGATATGTATGTGCAACTAAAGCTTGCTAACGTCTATTTGATTATGATCTCCATGCAAACAAACCACATATAACGAGATTAGCTCTCCATTCACATGATGGTAGTCCACATGAGTAACCTAAAGTTATTCGGGATTATTTGGAATCTGATATGCATCAACAGTCTTTCGTTGCTTTGATTAATGATTCTCTAGTGAATTCCTATCAGTAAGAAATATATATACAGTCAACCTTGTCTATAACGGCCACCGAAGGGACTGGCCAAAAGTGGTTGTTATTTACAGTTCTGCTGCTATAGAGAGGTTGACCGTTATACATTAGTGTGGTAGTACTTTTATGTCAATGGTAGTAATTTAGAGAAGTTGGCTTTTAAGACAATTGACCGATATATCAGATCAAATTGTGGAAGTAGTTAATGATGGCCTCCCAAGAGACTTGTCAAAGGTAGACCTTATGGGAAGCGACCACTCTATAAAGTGACCTTATTATAAAAGAACTGGCCGTTATAGACAGGCTGAGCGCCAGTAAGGGACAAATATGGTGGTGCCTGGACCCTTTGAGCAGCTGGTGCTATGGATAAGTCATTATCATGGGAAATCGGATCTATTTATTTACACATACATGGGCTGTACATAATTTCAAAGTGTTTTTTTGCGATTATATGGAAGTGTTTGAGTATTCTTCTGTACTTCAATATTGTATTTGGAACATGGGAATATATGTAAATCCCACATTAATTGCATCTGAGAAAATACAAGTAAACTTCTGAGATACGGCATCAAAAATTTGTATGTCTACAATTGATTGAAGAAACTCAAGGACCCAAGGCTGATTTTGGCATATACGAGTATTTTGAGCCTTACTCGAACAAATTCAAGTCTTGGACGAAAATTCCCACCTATGACTAAATTATGATGTTAATATCACCCTTTTGCACTTTCGGAAATAACACTGCTCAGCCAATATTCATGGTAGGAGTTTTTTATTACATGTACCTTTAATGTGACAAATGTCTTGAAGTCATGGTTCTGACTAAATCAGACTCTTCATTATTGTTCATAAAAATCAATTTTTCAGAATTTCAAGAATTTCAGAATTTCTTGATACCGTGTCACGTAATGATGAGATTGATATTGAGAGCCAATTATCCGAGGACAGAGTTTTGGCCTAAAGATGCCATTTTATTATCAGATATTATCCATTTGGACCTATAACATTTACCGGTGTTAAAATTCTGGCCTCTGTCCGCCAAACCCTGGTCTGCCACCCTAGGTCCCCCACTGCCTATGATAGACAAGGAGCTTTCCAGGGATTTGAAAATCCTGCCCCATGTATCCCAGATCATGGCACCGCCCTTTTAATTGTTATCAAGGATAATAAACATGTAAAGGAAATGGATTCCTAATTTATGTGGTGCTATTTCTTATCAACCCTTGGTCATTTATTCATTGGTGTATCATCAATAGTTGTTTAATTTATACTTAAAGTTGTCGTATTTGGGAGATAATTTGTAACCAATTAGCTATTTCAGTGACAATTTTGTAGCCAATTCTCTACATAGTTCATAAAATATCCAGAGAATATGGGCGGGTATGCCCGGCCATAATGGAACTTTGGAGCTTATGATTCTAATGTCCCTTTTTAGATGGGGTAAATTAATAGATTTTGGATTTTATTGAAATTACGAATTAGGAACAATCTTATTCTTTTTGTGAAAATTCTCGATCTGACCACGATCATAATCCTACTTTTTCAATTGAATCTTTGGTCTAAAGATACTAATACTCTACTAACTGACGATTTGTGTAATGATTGACTTAACATTTCGCTGGTCCAATTCCACCAATAAGCACATTCCTTAGTGTATACAATGCAAACTATAAGTTACATTCAGTAAACGTACTTATATATCTCTTTTCTAACTTGTATATGAAATGTGTACAGACAAGACAAATTTACATGATCATAGTGACATTGGTATTCTACCAAGATAATCATGTTATGATAAGAACGAAGCTAGCGTAAAATTTTGTTGTTAATTTTGATTCGATATTTCATATTATTGACACTACTTACCAGTATCACTATGATTCATGTAAATTTTATCTTGGTTGGGATACATCTCTCTAGATCCGCCATTGATTTGTCATCGTAACTATTACAATCATTATCCAAAAATTGTTCTGGAATGAATGGTTCTCGTACGAACAATATCAATGTAATTCAGTTCATTTCAAATTTGCGCACGTTTAGTTCAGAGTAATTGGTCAATTCATCTTGTAATGATTAATTGTTCAATCCCATTAAGCTTCTATCGAAATTCTACCAATCTACCCTGTTTTCCAAAATTTTCTCCAATAAACCTTGCTTCTTGTGTTTATACAGTTCTTTGATTCGTTTGCTCAGTTCATTCAGCAAGTACCCCTTGAAGTTCATCTTGTTCATTATGTTGGTTTAACATCTAATTTCTTACATATTTCGCGTTCAATTATGTATTTACATTAACCTTCAATTGAAGGATAGGTTTTGGCCTCGTTGAAGATCTCAATGTTTTGTCAGGAATATATGTACACTGTTTTTTGAAAATCAGATTGGTTTATGCGTAGTTAATGCTTTTCATAGTGTACCTTCCTCATTTTCTGATTTATCTGTTAGGAGATTAGAGATAAGCTAAGGCATCCTCAGTGGAAACATTTTAAACACATGAAAATTGACGATTCTGATAGAGTCCGAATCTCTAACATCATCTGGCGATCCTGGCACATGAAGTTTCAACATAATCCGGAAGGCTTTTGTCGAAACAGTCCTTTTTTGGACTTTGCTATCCCTGATATAGACACAACACATGAACACTCAGAATCTGTAGTAATTGAAGGTCAATACTGGTGTAGAAAGAACGTTAGAGTAGCTTTAGAATATGCAAATTGGCGTCAAGAATTCATGGAAAGGGTTAAAAGGTTAGCCTATGTTTTTATGTTAAAGTTGTACTTTCTTTATGTTCATACATGATTAAGCAAATTATGGAACCATAGAATTATTGATCAAATTCTTCAACCTTTTTGTACTTCTATCCTCGATTCATTTTCAAGTACTGTAGAAACTGGTTTTTCAGTTGAAATACTTTCTATTGGTTTTTCCTATAGGAAGAATACACCGTTTAAACATGTAGTTAATTTAACATTCTTTGCAATCTGAGCAAGAAATTATGGTTAGAAACTCCAAGTATGCAAAACCTATTTTGACTGTATTGTTTTGAATTACTTATGCACATAGGCGTATCATTCTAGTGATCTAGTCGTTTTGTATTTTTTCAGTTTAATTAATATGTACCATTAATCATGAGCCATTGTCAATTGTAGATATTCTGCTAACAGCAACTTGTGGACAAATGATTGGTGATTTCTGCATTGTAGAAATTGCTATAATAGTACATTCCATATTACCTCGAATAAGTGCCTTGTGATGATTAATTTTCAAGCGCCCTTTAGAGGGAAGTTTCGATTTTGCTAATAAGTTAATTTCTATATATTCCTAACTATGTGCTTGCATCATGGATCTTTATCCTAAATATCAAAAGATAACTCATAATATAGGAGAAGTGACGACTATGTGTTTTCTCAGTATACGGAATGTGTATACTGTTCTTGTGGAATTTATTCACCGTCTTCAAATAGATTGTCTGCATATATGATAGCTCTCAAATACATTCGAACCTCCAATATACGGGCACCTCCCTCAACCGGGCACCCTAATTTTAAATCGGTCCAAAAGAATTTCAGCATTTCATATAATTCTCCTCATACTAACGTTTACTTCGGTTACTATATTTCATATTGGATTACGTTTGTATACCCTATGTAAATTATAACAGAATTCGAATATCTAGGGGGACTCATATGTACATTATGGGTTGTAACTACCATAGAGTTAATGATATTTCCGAGATCCGGGCAAATTCTAAGATCTGGGCACCCTCCAGTCCCATGCTGCCCGGATCTTGGAGGTTCTACTGTACTCCATTCTTTGATATCTTGTAAATACTTAAATCATAGCATTCTATATACTAAGCAATGATAGTCCATTGAAATTCTGGACCAAGAACAGCGATATGTGCAATTTATATAGGGCATCTTATCATTTCTTCTAGTTTCAAAATGGCACACTTTTCCCCGGCTTAATGTATTGCTGATTATTAACTATATCCACGATCAATTTCTACTAAAATATTCATGACTAAATGGCCTCACATGACAGATTATATTATTAGAGAATTTATTTTCAAAACACTCAATTAGTATGCTCTTTAAAGAGTCGATTATTACATGTACATCAAATTTTACTATGGGTCCTCAGAATGTATTCATACAAAACACCAAAATTTGTCATGATAAATGGCCCGCTTCCAGAGTTCACCGCTAACTTGATAATCATTAATTTTATGGTAAAATCATCCCTCAATCATATATTAAATCGCCGACTTCCCATACCCTAACAATACATTTCAACATGATATCACTAATGAATATGACGCAATCTTGAAGATTACCTTATTTATATATTATTGTTGACTACGCAGGATATTTACATAGAATATCATAATGTAATATCAGGCTATTTGTATTTGCGTATATAGTACAATAATATTGCTACAGTGTTCCCTATCATTTACAAGGGCCGCATTTCTGAAGGGGGTGCTGCCAATTCCGGGGTGTACACACAATTATGGGTGGAATGGGCAAGAATGTGATAAATTTGGCAAATATCCTAGGGTGTACGATGATTTAATCTTAACATTAATGGTTGGCAAGTTATTGCTGAATGTCGGTAAAAAGATGTCATTCATGGTCACTACTTTATCTTTGGTGCGCGGAAGTATTTTATGAAAATTCGTGATAAATTTCGCTCCTTCTTTACTTATAGACCATGATTTATTTTTGAATTCCAATTATAACTCAATAAACGTTGTCATCATTCTCAAATCACAATAGACAATCTATAGTGTATCTGCGACTTCTAATAAACTTATAACTATTTCCTACCAAAGTGACTTGGTTCTAAATTTTCCACATATCTTCATTTTTGAGTTACGAATAATGCTTCAGAGTGATCACAAAAAAATTGGTATAACTTTGTCTAGTTATTTATATTGGCTATACGTCGACCTTTTCACTAAGTCAGAAACTTTATCAAATATTTGGTCAATCTGTGAACAAATTCCTTTCCTAGAAATTTGTTCACATGTGTTTATAAAATCTCTAGTCATATGTCTCATAAATTTAAATTCAACTCCATCATGGGAACCTCTTAAATCTGCCCAAATTAACTTTTGGGCAAATTTTAATGATATATGATGCATAAGTACAATTACAAGTCTTTCAAAGTACTTTACTACAATTACAATTACTTTTCGAACCTTCTCCCTTTCCATATACGTAATTAATTTGAATTTTTCTAAAACAAAATTGGGACTGAATGTTAGGTCCAAAGCGAATACTTTATTTCTATATTACTATAGAGGCCGTTCTACAACCGTTCTACACAGATACAAATAATTCTTATCATATAGTTGGCACTTTCTGAATTATAATAGAAACCTTATATTACGATTATTTTGCAACATCAACTTGTAATACAATAATCTTTGAAATTAGGTTGAAATCTGTATAGTCAGTATTCATTGTATACACCCAATTTCTATTCTCTTGTAATACTATTTGATCCAATTTTTCCAATGAAATCCGAAGTTGGGTGCATACTATATATTCGTCACCCATATTTAACCATAATTTTTTACGATTATCGAGTAATAAGTGGATATTGATGAAACAGTCGTCATCCATGGTCTCTACTGTACCTCAGAAACGTTCCAACTTTATGATTACGATTTTTGTGTGGCAATGGTTTTAGATCATTTAATATTTCACCATTTTGATCAATTAATGGGATCTACCCTCAAATGATACATTTTATTAGGTCCCTGGCCCTTGCCTGACAATCGCTGTGGGCCGTTTTTGAGAACGTTTTCCCCGGCTGCCACAAGACGCTATTTCGCTCCTGCTGAGTGATATTGTTTAATACAAACCAGCTGAATAGAAATAATATATATTGAGTAATGAATTTCACTAAATTTCTGATTACTAAGAAAATATATTTACACATTTCGAAAAGAATTTAGTTTTTCTGAACTACTGAGTTCCATTTCTACAATTATGTAGCATATTCATTCGGCCCCAAGTAAAATTTACCATTACATATCTAAAGCTAACTTATATCAGGATTTCCCTGTTTCTGTGAGCCTCCGAATAACGGGCATATTAGAAACATACCTTTTGTCAGTTATAAAGTAATGTCTTCTTTCGGATATACTATTTATGGAGTATAATATTTGAATTATATTTTTGTTAAGTATGTATCATGCCTATTGATTGATTAAACTTTTATAATATTGTGGAATACGAATTTATTTTAAGTTCAGTCTACTCCTTAAATATATACTAATGCTGTAAACTACTAATATCGTCATGATGAAAATATATATATTTTCACACTCTATATTTCATCCGAATTATTGTTCCCCTCCCATGTGATGTCACGAAAGTTTAGTTTGCCAAGACCCTGGGGGTCTAAAAGTAATTTGATCATTTTCAAATACTTTGAGTGAATATATATAATACGATCTCAAGCTACACTTTCAACCAAAAATGAATTAAAATATTTACTTTTCGTTGACCATATCCACTTAGGGTCAAAATGATTGAATATCAGATTAATTGTGGCTAAAAAATTATGAAACAAGTTCATGCTATCTTGTATATTTTCTCAATATCCATTAACTATCAATCATCTACTGTCTTACGAGAACTTTACAACAATCATCATGAGCTGAAGAATTTGTTTGAAAAATATTTTTCTTTTTTGAATGTCAAATGACCCACAATATACTGCTATATTTATGGTTCAGATCCCAGTAAAATATGCATTGTATTATTTTCTACTAATTTGACATCAGAGAATTCGAAAAATACAACTGATTTTGATTTGAATTAACGAATGCGTCTACTCTTTGCTGTGTCTGGTAATTCTCCGATACATTCCCCATTGGTCAACCTTTATTTATCTCATCGAATCATCTGTTAACACCATAATCGTACTCAGCATCAAATTTCACGAATTTAATGGGTCAGTTGACCATATATGTGGATGTAAAACTTTTGTCCTAACCCCATTGAATGGTCCCTCGCAATTGGGCTAACAGAGTTTAGTTGTGCACATATCGACCTCTAAATTTTCTCCAAACACTCTTTACTAGATTGACCTCCGCGATCCCTCAATTTTCTCAATCATTATTTCCGATTATCATGAAACATCATTTTTCATTAGTTTAGATGATGATTTGTAGTTATAAATTGATTCATTGATCTCAATGTGTAAATCTTCGTAACTGATCCAAATATTTATGCAAAAAATGTCGAGAGAATAATGCTATTTTGGATACACTATATTTCCAACATCTTGTCGTTATCAGTGGGAATTCTATTGATTCTCTCATACTATAAGATGTATCCGTTTGAAGCAATTAAACGAGTTCCCGCTGAGTAGAATATTGGTTGTTTCCATGCAACGAGTTATCTTTCAGGATAAACCATGAGATTTAGGTAATATACACCATCCCAATTACATTTTTCTCGACATGTTTGTTTAAAATTTGGGTCAGTTACTGAAATCACAGTATTTGGTAAATGAATTAATGTATTGCTACTTCTCAATGACAAAGCAAATGATGGTATTGTAGATTTATGTAAAATACAGTAAAGTCTTGTTTATATGTACATCATTGGACTGCAAATATTCCTACCCCTTATTCGGAGACGTATTATCCGAATTTGTTTACATATAAATGGCATTAACGGGAACTGATAGAGTGTACAAAGCTTTACTCCTTAATCTGGATGGAGTATGTCTTAACCGTGTTCATATTAACTAAACTCTACTGTATATAAGAAATATACAACAAATTGGGAGACTGCAGATGAACATCTGGTAAAATTGTGTTTACAGATAATTTGAAAGTACGATGTGTGCTGAACTAGACTCAGCTAGCCTAGCAACGTCGAACGAGGGTTCACTAGATGACGGTAGGGAAAAGTTTGAGTATGAAAGGTCGTCACATTCCCGACACATTCCTGCACTGCTAGTGAATTAAAATCTACAAATATGTTCAATACACCCATCTAATTTTGAGAATTCAAGAGTATGGATCTGGTGGGTGATTCGATAACATTTGTAAGGATTACTGATAGCCTCTCATTGCATCATTAACCCTCAATCATGTTTGTAAAATGTAAAGCAGTGTCAAAACATGTAATTTTAGTGGAATTCAATTTATAGATTCTCAAAATTAATTCTGGCAGAAAATCGAAATATTTTCGATGTACATAATTTAATGCATATGTATATTTTTTCACACATCATTGAAAATAATCGAAATCACTACTTTTCAAGTTCTCCCCATCATTCTACCATTCTTTAGGAAATCATAGGTCCACAACCCTGTTAGTTAGTGATAACCTTTAATCCCAATAGGACCAAAATTTCTGACTTCTTGAAGTCAATAATACAAAGGGATTTCAATTAGTTCGTAACCCCAGCTATTGCTATAATTGTTTAACCACATGTATTTACTATTTTCATCTGGTTTATAGCTTAGATTTTGTCTATTTAGGACACTACACTTTGTGGAGATTGATCTAATATTTTTTGAGATACACCCTTTTGAAGATAGTTTATAGCAACCACAGAGAATTTATGGCTTCAATATCTAATGAATTTCTACTTGAACAAAAAGCATTCATCAAATCCGCTCATTACTCGGCGATATGCCAAGGAATATCCACCAAGATTTAGTATAGGTATATGGTGGGGAGGCCGGTTCGGAATCAACTGTTAAGAAGTGGAGTCTACGTTATCGTGAAGGTGGGGTGTCGGTTGAAGGTGATCCTCGGTTAGGGCAACCTATAATTGCTACCACTGCAAACAATATTGCTCTTGTAGCTGAAATGTGTGACTCTGATCCCCATATTACGATAGAGCAGTTAGCTACCAGCCTAACCTTGTCAACGGGAAGTGTTTATGCAATTCTGACCAAGCATCTTGATATGTCCAAGGTTTGCTCACGGTGGGTCCCACATTTGTTGAATCAGCCTCAAAAGAAGATCTAGGTGAGAATTGCAAAAAACTGCTTGAAAAGTATAACCAATGTGATGAGAGGAGACTATTTGAAATATGTGCCTGTGATGAGAGGTGAATAAGATATTCAGAGCCAACTAGCAAAGGACAGAACAAGGTATGTATTGTAAAAGGGAGTTCAACCCCAGTACTACCAAGATCGGATCATTGGGCCACCAAAGTAATGTACACCATATTTTTGATTCACATGGTCCAGTCTACCAAATCTGTGCTCCTAAGGGACAATCAGTTACCGGGCACTTTTATGCAACAATTGTTCTTCCGGGAATCGAAAAACATTATATTGAACGTCTGCCAGCCACGGGTCTTAGAAGAATCAAATTTTTGCATGATAATGCCAGACCGCACAAATCTAAGAAAGTGAAGGAAAAGATTGCTTCTATAGGTCTTGAGGAATTGCAACATCCACCCTATAGCCCTGATCTAGTACCGTGCGACTTTTGGCTGTTCGATGGGCTCAAAAAGCGCCTAGCAGGTATAATTTTTTGGAGAACGGATGCAAATTGGAGGGGCCATCCAACGGTACCTCAGAGACATACCACAAGAAGAGTATAAGAAAACATTTTTGAAGTGGATAGAGCGTTTTTAGCTTGTAGTTGAGCACAAGGGAGACTACTTTGAACATATATAGTAGTATTTGAGGCCTATTTCACTTATATAATACAAATATTATAAGAGTTACGAATTAAATGAATACCCTTTCTGTATTCTTGACATCAAAATTTGATAGATCCACAGATAACATGCATTTTCGATATGATATAGATGACAGATTCTGATTTGCAGGGTATTTTTATTTTTGCCTTAACTCGATTTCAAAATATCCTCATAGAATTCTATGTTATACTACAGTCTGTCAACTTGAAATTGGGAAGATCTTTGTTTTTCCCTAGCTGCAAGTGCATTTAGTGTATTTCTATTCTAAATATGTTATTAGAATCCTTAAACAATCAATAATATAGTTGGCCTAATAATTTATCTTATTTCCGTTACTTTTTCGTAGTAATTTGACTCTTTTTGGCATCGATAACCAAAATGGACGTAAAAATTCATGTTCTAAAGAATTCCATACTTCATTTAGCTCCCTTTCCAGCTCATTTAAATTTCGTGGTGACTTCAAATCGATTTGTCTCTTGATCCACGACCAGAGGTTCTCGATCGGATTCAAATCCGGACTCCAAGCAGGCCAATCCATCCTATGTATCCCTTTCTCCTCCATGTATCCTTTAGCAAGGTTGCACGTGTGTTTGGGATCGTTGTCTTCCTGCAAAACCCATCTATTAGGGTACAAGACACTTGCTTGTTCTACTAAACATTCGTGCAGAATGTCGCAGTAAAGTCGCTCGGTGAGATTTTCTCTGAAAACCTTGATAGGAAACGTTCCACGTGCTGAAAACGCTCCCCAAACATGCAATTTAGGAGAGTGTTTCGTGCTGGGTTTTACTGGTTTCGAATCACCTTTACACCAGACACATACTCTGCCACCAGCTAGCCAAATGGACATCTCATCGCTATCGCTAAATATCACTTTCTCCCAATCTCTACATCTGTTAGACTTAGCCCAATCGACACGATAAGCCTTATGGGTTTGTGTAAGCATCGGAATCTTTCTAGCAACCTTGCGAGTGAAGCCACGCAGCTTCATCTCAATCCTTACAGCCTCGTGTGAGAACGATAGACCCCGCCTTTTGTTAAATTTGCAAGTAAACTTCCTCACAGATAACCTAGGATTGTTGATTGCCAAACTAACAAGTGATCTAGCGTTATTTGCTTTGATCTGACGCTGTTTCCTGGAACCAATCTTTCTATCAATGGATTCAGCATTCCTCAATTTGTAAACAGTGCGATAAACTGTACTTTTTGGAATTCCAGTTCTTCGAGATAATTCCATACAATTCGTGATTTCTGTGTCAAAAAGTATCTTGATATTGTTACGCTGTTCTTGCTCTTTCATTTTAAGGTTTTGAATTGATGAACGTAAAGAATTATTAGCGAAGAAATAGATGTGTTGCGAGAAATTCAAGTGATAAATATTTATTTAGAATATTTGATTAGTAACTAAGTATAAATTGAAATATTTTGTAACCACAGTCAGCTAGAGAAGTTCAGTTGGCTAAGAAATGGCTAGAAATAGTTGAAAAACACAAACTATCAATATAATACGATAGCCAATTTGAAAATGCAATTAGGAACATTCTAACATCGAAAAATATTTTCCCAATTTCAAGTTGACAGACTGTATAAACATTGTTTTTGATACCTTATATACACGGTCATGTTTTCCAAATATGATGGTTGTTTAGGCTCGGGGTATGTTTCAGACACACTAAAATAGTGTTATCTTTTAGGTGAAAATATACCCTATTTTCCATTTATTTCATAGTATCAAAATTTACGACTTTTGTTTTTGTTGCATATTTGGCATCGAAAGACACTTCTAAATTCTTTTCCAATTTTCCAATAACTTTCTTTTGTATTTTTTGGAATATTTCGTTTTTTATATAACTTATTTCTGAATATTAATGTAGATTTCATTTGAACGCATGAATGTTTCATTTTTGCAGGAATATTATATTATGGCTATGATAACATTTTGTTCTATATTTTGTATGATAATCATTTATTTTCAGGTTGTCATAGCCTGTTTTTTTGTGCTATCGACTTAACCACCATCATATATGCGGAATGCCATGCTCAAACCCCGGAATGTTTCGAATCCATTTCCTTTTACTTGAATCCAGCATAGTAACGCATTTTCCAAGAATATATTTTCCTGCTAGCTTCGCTTGCTAGGTCGCTGTACGACAATATAATACCCCTTCCATGATCTAGCAAGCGAATCAGCGCTTATTCCTTGATATTTTTACAGTTATGATGAGTTAGGCTTTGATCAGAATCATGATTTCAAGACATTTGTCACATTTAGTGGTACCTATGATTCAAATTTCAAATTTCTATCATGTATTTTGGCTGAGCAGTGGTTTTTAGAATCTAGTATTATTACACATTATCTCTTAGTCCCGAAAAGAAAACCAATCGTAACATAATAGTTGGAGCAGTGAATTTAGGTATAACTCTATTTTGAGTGTTAGGTTATTTGGTTGACTACTTGGAAATTCTAATATCATTGATACAATAGGTCTAATCACTTATCTTAATGAATATTTTGCATATAAAGTATACTTGTCGGAAGCATTAGTATTAAATATATTTATGGTATATGCTTAGAATTCCTAGAGCCATAGAATTCTCGAGAAATTAACATGATATTTGCAAAATGCAATGACAATTTCCCTTAATCCAGAGCTAATGACGAGAAATTGAGAATATTTTCAGAATCACCCTTTGTCGATTGCCTCTTAAGCATTGTTTTAGTTTCCGGAAAAGTGTTCATCAAATTTAGTGCAGTTCTGAAAACCCTAACACAAACATTCACAATTATCTTGTGCAACTTTATTGAGACCAAGTTTTGTTCATACCACATTATGAAAATGAACGTCTCCTACTGGTAGGCCTAGATCTGCCACGTGTGATTATTCAATTGCGTTGGTAAACGAGTTTTTTCCAAGTGATCCTTGATATATCAGGTCCCAACTGTCTGAGTGAAGATCTTGCAGTTATAATAGTGTGCGCTCGGTGGGCCATATAGTCTTCAGAGGCCCAGTTGAAAGAAAGACATGATAGAATGTTGTAAATTTCCTTGAATAGGTTGAAAATGTGATGTACGGAGGCTGTATGAGGTTATGGTCTTCCGAAGCCTAGATATATTTCCCCTCACCAAATCAGAGCAAACCCAAGTGTTGGCAGTATCTTGACTAACGACGGCCTAAAGACTCGCATTCCCACTTCAGTGCCGAGAAGGTAATGTACGCTATGGCTCAAGTTTGCGCTGCGAAAGCGCAGAATATGATAGGAATTTATACTGTACTCAGCTGCTTGCTAAAGCGAACAAACACTACATTGAAGGTCGACCTAGAACTAGTTACCAACTAGACAGCTCGCCGCATACATCAATGATATGAGGATCGAGACACTTGTTTATCCTCCCAACTCCTGACTTAAGTGATTTTTCGTTGTTTACAAGCTTAATAGTCACCTCTGCCAATGACTGCGCCAGTTTGATGGAACTCCTTGTCAGAGGGGATGCTATAAATATGTACCTTAAATCGCTCCGACAGACGGAATATAAAATGGGATGCAGAATTTGTGAGAATTTTGAAGTAGTCATTGATAGAATCTATACTGTTTACGCTTGTTAGGATAGGTTTTTTCATATATTTTACACTTACAAGAATGGTATATTACTGTTGTAGTCATGAATGTTCAACTTCACCTACTTCATCTAATGAATCAAAATGTTGTTGTTTCTCACTTAAAGTATTCCCTTCGTTGGAACCAAACAGGTCCCTGTGAATTGTATTTATAACATTTTGTCTCTGGTATATATTTCGGTTATATACCACTAATATCTTATGGTCAATGTGGTGGGGTTGATCAGTACTATTGAAATGGCTTAATTCTGTTCGAATGGAGGCTACTTGATTGGAGGAGTATTTTGGAGATATGGTGAAATAGGTGTTATATCATCCAAACATTACATCACCAAAACCACTATCTTCCTATATTGGCAAGGAATCTATAGTTGATCTGGACGAAGGTAGAATGTTTAGTTTATTCCTGTAAATATAATTTGGAACATTCGCAAGCTATACAGCTTTATGAATACTTAGTAAATTCCTTCAGTAGTTTTTTTATCATTTTACATACTCATAAGCAATTCATCCTGATTTATTTGGGCGTAGTATAATTGCTAATACACTAAAAAATTGGAGCTATTACACGCGATTTTGACAAACACTCATCAAAGAACATAATTCCATACCCCTTCATATAGTGCCAACTTTTATTTGTGGTTTTTGATCCAAATTTAAGATGGTTTCACACTGTTTTAGGAACAATTGTTGCTTTAGTGATGATTATTAGCTGCCTTGTAGATTTGTTTCTGTCCATTTCTAATTGATTAACCTCCATTACTAATAATATTTATTCCAGTATATCTTTTCATGTTTGTGAGGCTGTTTAGAAAGTTGTTAAATGAATTTACTCTCTATCTAAAAGCGCATTCAGGACAACTTTGCTGTTTATGCACAGTTTTTTCTTGAACAATTTACAAGGGGTAGGCATCAGGATTATCATCCACTTTGCCCATGTCCGCATTCACCTGCCGTCGACTACCCTGAACCCATCCCTGCACAGGTAGGAAATTGAGGGAAGGTGGAGGCCAATCTTTTAAAATCTTCTTTCAAGTTCCTATATTTTGTTAGTATATTTTTACCTAGATATTACATATACACAAAGTAATGAAAGTAGGGGTTTAAAGAGGTACATCTTGATGAAGTTATGACCAAATTTGTGAATAAAATGTTGATGCATTCCTGACACATTCCCACCTTGCTAGATTGAATTTCTCCCCAAATATGTTTATGTAACGCATGGAATTGCTGGAAATTCAATGTTGAGTATAACTATTCATGGATACGAGAGAGAAAGTATTTTACCTTTCAAGAGCCAAGAGCGGAGGCGCTTCTGTTGAATATTAATTATTCTGTTTAAAAGAATATATATTTATTATTATTTTGAAATATTTATCTTATTGTATATTCAACTGTTTGCTCTATGAATTATTTATTACGGTCAACTACCGTTGTATCAAAGCTCATGGAACCGCGATAATTACTTCAATATAACTGATATAATTTGTGTTAATTGGGCGGGGTTACGCCTACTATAGCTTGTATTGTGTAATAACTATATTCAGGGTCTCACTTCTAGGAAGGTGTAGGGTGGATACCCCCATAATGGCTGAACTTCTAGTAAACCCGAGATTGTCAGTAAACCTTATTCTTCTTGGGTGGTATTTGCCTGGCACCAGATGTGTGCTACCTAGGTTCTTTTAATCTTCTAAACCATGGTTGTTTACCATTGAGCATCCCCCATTATTTTTCTAAGAGCACACCCTTGTTGGGAGCCCCAATATTACAGAAACATTTATTTAGGTTATATCTACCTACTTGTATGGAAATGATCTAAGTTGTTTGATACTTCTTTTGATGAAGACATATTACGTATAAAATATGCTTTCAATCTATAATCTTTGATTACATAACTTCTATTGGGATGATTTCTGCAAAAATATATAATGAAAACCCAAGTTTTTGAATTGTTGATGAGAAATATCAGCATAGTAGATCCAATTATAATGCGATATCTAAGTCTAAAAATGTAGAAATCTTCTATTCCGAGATTAACCTAGACGTATTATACGTTCAAACAGATCATTTTAACTTATTATCCATTTAACACGTATTTCTTGTTATACGCGAATTATGCAGCTTAGCAGAAGGTGCTGTGCACTTAAATGTCGATCGGAGTATGAAGGAGTTGACTTAACTGCTACCTACAGCCCTCCTAATGTGTGCACAAGTTATGGGGTCCATGACCTATGAATCCCTATACCAATTAATATTTCTTTACTACTTACATATATTTCATCAATGCGAAAGAATCCTGAAATTTTGACATATCGAATCTGAAGTATTGGGATTTGGGGTTGTAGTCCCACTTTATAATGCGATATATTCTGATTGTTTTCCATTTTGGATGAAAATCACAGATTATAGCTAAGGTGTGTTTTTTCAAGAACCTTTGAGATAATTAATCGGTTTACCATATTTTGCCATGGAAATTTATTGTTATATATGTCCTAGATATGTATTTATGTATATTATGGCTCCCTTTTCCCCACAAAGATTCTCATTCATATCATTATGTATTCTAGATATCCATGGAATATCACCTATATGTACATTAGAATTTACTCATAAGATCATGATATTTTCCTTGAAATATATTTCCCATACAAAATTTTTCCACGCTAATTTTGATTGTAATTTTGATTGTAATTTTGATTTTCCATCATCCATCCCAATTGAATTTAATGGCATTTTATGGTATTTCTGGAGCACTTACGTGTCTTGTAGTTTGTAGTCTCGGCACTTAGTACCTCGTGTATTATGGAATCCTGGAACTCCTAAATTTGCAAATTATATGTTCTTATACATTCTTGGTGACTTAATAATTCAATGAGGAGTTTGTCATTGTTCAAAGTGATGACGTTAGGACATATGACCTTTTGTTGGGTACCTGGTTATTCACTCTCAACCATCTATCATGTATATTGGAAGAGCAGTGGCAAAAATGTCTTCTTTCCAAAAACCAAGAACTAACAATACCTCAGAATTTCCTCATAGGTGTGAATTTAAGTACAAGTATCAAACTTTCCTAAGGCAGGCTAAAGTACTTTGTTGCTTTCAATTAACCATTGGGGTTTTCAAGTTTCTTCAATCAATTCCGAACATAAATCCATAATGTTCAAATATACACTAACCAAGCATATGTATTTCAATACAACAAAATGTATTATTACATACAGTCTGTTGCATAATGATTTACAATGGGGATATTTTGTTACAAAACTTCAGTCCTTTGTATTACTTCACTCAGGCTACTTGTGTTTCGCTGTCCATAATTGCTTAATGATATATTATCCTAAAATAGCCTGAACCAAGTCATTATCTTATCTTTTCCGAAATTTTACTCTATAATATTAATTATGATGTCATTTAAATAATCATTTTGACCTCCATTACTGTTATTACCTTAATTATTTCCCTGCTTGACAATTAGCTCTGAAAACGACTCAATATCAGAAGAGGGAAATTGTGAATACACTTCTACAATTCGGAAAGCTTTTGCCCAAGGAAATCTCTGTTAATTGTGGAATTTCCTTAGCTACAGTTTACAATGTTAAACGCCGATTAGATGAAGGTGTACCGCTATCTCACCAAAAGGGCGCAGGGATACCCAATAACTTGCGATCTCCCACCAAATTGTTGATTCTTCACCAGGTACAATGCAAACCATACCTCTCTTTGCGAACATTAGCAAGTCGTACAGGTAATAAGGCTTCTTATCATATTGTCCAGAGAGTGTTTAAGGACCAATCTCACAATAAACCTTACCCTGTTCAAATCCATATGCTGGGTGAAAAAAACCGCTGTACAGGATAGTATGGGCAAAAATGTACAAATACCCGAAGAAACAATGGACCCAAACAATATTTCTTGACGAGATGCCAATCTGGCTCTCAAGGGAAAGATTAAGGATGTGGACAAAATCCAACAAAATAGCATCGCCCCAACAAAGAAGCATGTCCCAAAGATACACGTGTGGCATGCATTCTCATCTATGGGTAATATTTCCATTGTGCGTTTCACTAACAATATGAACAGTGAAATGTTTCTAGATATACAGGGGTAGGCATAAGTTCTGCAACAAAATTTCAATGAAGCTAGAGGTTCTGCGAATGATTCTAGGTGAATATTTATATGTCATTTATTATCTCGATAATCTTTTTACACATATCTTGAATAATGAGTCCTACTAGAAAAATTTTGTTTGTTTATAGACAAAGAAGCAAACGGTCATTAATAATCTTTTATCATAATGAAGGCAAGTCAGCTTCCGTAGTATCAATAATACCGTCCATAAACTGATGGATTGTCTAACGTACAATCAAACGTTAGAAAGAGACTGGCAGTGTCCAGGACAGGTTCAGAAAAGGTAGACCTCGTTCTGTTCGTGCTCCCGCTGTTAGAAAGGTCGTCCAAGAGAGGGTCAGGAAGAATCCTGTCCGAAGCATCCAAGGCATGGCTAAAGACTTCAATATTTTAACCAGAAGTATGGGGAGGATAGTAAAAGAGGATTTAAGCTTAAAATAATACAAATTTCGAGAGGTGCAGTTACTTTTTGAGGTGTATAAGAGGCGTAGGTTTGAAAAATGTCTGATTCTGGGGAAAAGGTTTACTGGTGGCAAGGGCCAGAGTATTTTCTTCTCCAATGAGAAGAATTTACTGTAAAATCCCATATAATCGCCAAAACAGTGGAATTCTTGCTCCAGATCAAAGTCTATGTCGTCACCAATATGCACAATCAAAAGAACTCGTAGCTTGCAGCGGTCATGGTTTGAAGAGCCATTACCTCTGATGGTCGGACAACTCTGGTGTTCATTGACAAATGGGTGAAAATTAACAAGGAGGTGTATATAGAGTGCATTTTAGAGAACGCATTGAAGCCTTGGGTTGGTGAGCACTTCATTAGCGCGCATTGAGTGTTCTAGTAAGATTCGCTCCCTCTCACAATGCCAAAATGACATCTGAGTGGTCGAAACCCAATGTACCAGAATTTATATCTACTGTAGAATGGCTGGCCTCTTCTCCAGATCTAAACCCTATGGGTTTCTATACATGGTCCATCTTAGAGTCCAAGCTATGTGCAAAGCCTCACAAGAAGTCGAAAGTCTGAAGTCTTCCTTGAGAAGAGAGTGGGATTTACTCAGTGGGGACTTGTTGCGTGCTGGTGTCGATAATTTCTATAAACGATTGAGCCTATGTACCGCAGCAAAGGGCAATACATTCGAAGAGCTCTATTAATTTCGTATCCTTAGTATGTATACCACATATTCATTAAGAATTTGAACTACTATTATGGTAAGATAAGAAGTATACTACTTTCTACTTGTTGCAGGGGCTTATGCCTAACCCTGTAATGAAAGGATAGCTGATAACTCAGGCACAGGTATATCATGCCAGCCACTGGCGATTGGTGATGGGATGGATAATGATCCAAAACACACCTCGCAAAAGGTCCGCACCGGGTTGGCACAAAATGTACCAAATCAGATTCCATGGCCTTCACAGAGTCCAGATCTTAACCCCATTGAAAATTTTTGACATGGGTGAAGCGAGAGATACTTAAGTTAGGCCCAAGGACAATTCCAGAACTGAAACTCAATTTAGAAGCAGTCTGGAATCCTATTCAACCAGATCTTCTCAAACCTACTGGGAATCAATGCCCAGAAGATGCCAACTAGTAGTAGAGGGCAACGGGTATCCTATTAATTATTAAGATCTATTACTTCACCCCCAATTTTGGACATATATGGCAATGTATACTGTAACTCTAATAATTTTGGCTTAAGTAACAATTCTAAATATATATGTACGTAACAGACTGTATCTTGCCCAATCGGTGAATTTTTGAATAGCCCTACTAAATATTCCAGAAAATACTAATTGACTGTTATTTAAGATTATCTTGACTATATTTCTGAATATCTTTAGAATTTGACATTCATGTCCACACGTTGTATTAAATAGATAATGAACTCATTTAATATTCAGTTCCTAATTGCACTAAACTCAATTGAGATAGAACAATTTTGATAGCATCTTTGACCCCATTTGATATATTTCGAATTATGTAGGGCATATTTCGTTGAATTATTGCCATTCTAATATTTGTACCGCATGTGGCAGAAATGGAACATCTCTAGAATATTAGTGCCAGAATCGAATACAGTATAAATCATCTGAGATTCTCTAAACTGACTTGGAAATATTTGTATATTGTGAATAAGTCGATTAACGCAACATTTGTATTCACTTACGATGTTGTGCAATCATATATGAAATGCGCAACTTGTACCATAAGTTGCACAATATGAAAATGCAATAAGTTAATAAGTTTTCCCCGTCGATCTTACGAAATATTCATACTGACGTAATAAAGATCCGTAGAATTTAATTATTATGCTATGAGAATTCTTCCATTTCGTTTGAGTTTTGCAATTATGTATTGAATATGTACTTTGAACATTACGTATTTAATGAACAAAGTTGATTTGGTCAGAATGATGTTAACTATTATAGTTATATAGCCTTTCAGTTATATTTAGTATTGATTTTCAAATATTTGCCGTATAGCTTGGATATGTAACTGTACATTTGGATGTGTTGAAATAATTATGCTCAGATAGTGCATACATACACACATATCTATACTTATAGATTGATTAATTCCGTTTTAATAGTATTGATTTCTCATAATTATTTTTAATTGGCTTCATTCATATTCTTGGATATAATGGTAGGCAAACTTTCATACTAAAGTAGCATACTAATTATATAGTTTCCAGTTATCTTTCCTAGCTAAAATTTACAAAATTGAATATAGGTATATATTTAAAATATTTTTGAGCAAATCTATTGCTATAACAGTTGAAATCTTTGTAAATTACTGGTTGCTAAATTCTAAAATTTCTGGGATATACCTTAATTTTTTTGGTGTCATTGAGAGTTCTCAATAATCGTATTTTAATTCAGTCATAATTGAAATTTTTGGATGAATATGATATAGAGGCGTAATATCTTTTCTCTTTGGATTTGCCTCAGGATATGTTGAAAATAACTCTGGGGTTGCTGGATACTCCAATTCTATCAAAATTTCATCTATCACCAAAAATCTATTTGTTACAACTGAGGTTGCCGACAGTACCCTCGGTGTTGCCAGCAAACCCTATCTACGCCTTTTTGTGAAATAAAATCAAAAAAGTATATTCGAACCTTCTAGATCCGCACTTGCAAGTACCGCTACCTCCCTAATCCGGAACCATTTTCCAATGTATCAAATTCATTTAGCTCTACAATTTGTTTACTTAAATGGAGGTGTACTTCATGTCTAGCACCTTTCTTTAAAACCATCCTACGAACCCATACTCTCCAGGCCTCCCAGGGTCCTTGTAATATCCATGGACTTCACAAACTACCAAGGGGAAATTGAAATCGAAGGGAAATCTTCATTTTGCTATATTTCTTGATATTATTGGTTCGATTAGGAATAGCATGTAATTTCAGGAAAAATATTATGGATCAAGAGATTTGGGATTTAATGTTCGGGATATTTATAAAAGGGTTGGTAAGTATGCCAGCCGTTGATACTTCTTGTTCCGTAAACTCTAATGCATCTTGATATTCATATTGTTTATCGGATCTACCATGGAGTTAATGATATTTCTGAGTCTCGGGCAAATTCTATTTTCGGGCCCCTCCGGACGAGACTGCCCAGGTCTTAGTGGTTGGACTGTATTTTCTCTCACTTTTATTTATTCATTACCCTATCGTAGATCTCGAACCTTACCTCAAAACTCAAATGTTGGGTGCTATGCTGATGTTTCTCACCATAATTCAGAATCAAATTCTTTGTTCGAAAACACTTCGAATGATCCAGACTTTCCAATCTTTACCCAGAATGAGATCGATGATTTGGTGATGTTAGATATGCACGATACTCTGTTTACTTCCAATACATTGCATAGCTATTCTTCATCCCAATTCTCCGACCCAGAATTCTTACCTCAGGATTATACATTACCGTATTTGGGGCACCAGAAACTACAACCAGCTCTAGATCATTTGAATCCTTATTACCAGGTTAATCATGTCTTATTCTGTATATGTGTGCATATGTTTGTATGATCGGAATTCGTTGAGGAAAACTATAACCTTAGGGCTGAATTTAATGCACCAGAAGAGTAACAAGATATGATATTGGGAGAGTGAGAATCACATTATGTGGGAGGGGACAATTGGATCTTTCAATAAGGGCTGCATTTCGGTATTTTAATGTTTACTTCAAAATTACCAGCAAGATTTATGAGCGAACGAAAATTCTAAGCCTAGAAAAGTTTGAGGAAAACACACGAGAAGGTAATTCGAAATAACATTTATATGGATTCAAATGGCGATTGGGATCTCGATACAATATTGGAGTAATACTGCACTTGGTGGGTTAACTATAAGATTTATCATTTTAACAATTGGGGTACCAATGCCCACCTGACAGCCTACAGTTATGCCCTTGTGGGGAGCTTGCTTTCTCGCTGGCTGAAGTCTTGTACAAATTATTGGATTTGAAAACTGTGACCCTGGCCGGTACTCTCTACTGCCTTATGCTCAACACTTCGTCTCTCATTTTAGCTAATATATGAATGCTAATTGTATTTTGTGCCTTATCTCCTAAATTGTTGGATGTACTCGGCACTATGTGCTTGAAATATTACAAATTTGTATATAGGGGAATGTTAATGGACAAATTATTTCCTTTGTTTTCCAAGCTAAGTATTATGGTATCATGTCTTGATATTCCACTCGAACAATTCGTCTCCCCAGGTGGCACCCTTTGGGTATATCTTGCATATTTAATGATGAACTATTGGTTATATACATGCATATCAAGCATTGTAACTATTCTGAAATTCGGATAGCTCTCACATGGTCTGTAGATCCCGCAATATTCATTAACTACTCTATGAAGTACAATTTGTGATAATGTTCAATATAGTACTTGTATTTTTTGCACCACACCTTAGTGCATTTTTGCGTTGCTAAGAATGTTAATGAAATAAAATGATTAGTTTGTGTTTTATATTCAGTTATTAATTATTGCTAAAAAGTATTTCTCTATATTTATACCTGATGGTTACAACAATTTATTCATTTGAAAATATATCAGTCAGTTATACAAAGTAAATGCTAATTATTGCATAATTGGCATTTGAATCTTTTTTGCACATTGGGAAATATTGATTAATACTTTTCCCTTAATTGAACTCTGCTAATAGAGTAGTTACCACAATTTATACCCCTCGACTATGGTAGGCATACATTTTGATACCTATCTAAGGGAGTTTTGCGATTTCGCTTAGATCTTAGAAATTTCTCCCTGAGTTTTCATTTCCATTCACATGCCAAATTTCAAGTCTCTTTCTCTTACACTTCCTCAATCCTGGACAAATTTACCATGGGCAAATATATATGAGTTGTATGTATTCATTTTTTGTAATCAATGATTAATGGGATTATGCTTAAGTGATCAGGTTGTATATTGGTCAAAATCATATGGTTGAAACATTTAACATATTGGCTATTACTTGTGATTGTATTTTCAAAGTGTAGCACGTATATTGGCTGGAGAAACAGTTAATCCTGCGAGTTACAAGAAAACTCATATTTTCGTCAAAATGTCCTATTATATTAGCTAAAGATATGATCTTCTTGATCAAGAAAAACAATCATATACATTTGCAGTATAAGTGCCTTTTCGGATTATTTGTAAAAGCATGGTCTAGGTACAATTTTCTGTTTTACTAGTCTAATTTCTTTGGGCTACACGTAACGCTCAAGATCGAAAGATATTCTTGGTCTTTCTCAAATAGCTCCTCTGTTTAGAGAACCAAAGAGAGCTAAGATGTCGAAATGTTGAGGGATTCTCAATAACATATGTAGTGTTAATTTTTCTCCCTTTTCAGAATTCGAAACCATTGTTGAAAATATTCAGGATTTCTCTGAAGATATTCATCATTTTGATACCTAAATATTATTTGGACCAGTTATGTCAGTTTAAATCTGGAACTTTGTAATAAAGAATATGTATATTATTAAATCACAATTGTTGTCTGTGCGTTTGTCTGTTTGCTTCTTTGTCCATTGTCAAGGAAAGGAATAACGGTATGCAATTTTGAAATTTGCGTATAACTATGTATTTATCATGTGTATCAAGGAAGTAAAGGAATTCAGCAAAACTTCACCGAATATATCCAAAATGCTGAATCTGATTTTCACACTATTTGAGTAATCATTTGTAAATTTTTTGTTGTTTTATGAATATAACGTAATCAAATTTCAAAATTGAGGTAGAAACATACTTTCAACGACTATCCTGGGGTAGTTGAGTATACTAACTCTGAATATGGTGTCGTAAACAACATCAATTTCATTACATCTCAATTGTTGTATGTCTGTTTGTTTGTTCGTTGAATACCTTGAGGCGCAATGCGTCGAGTTCGTCGCGATGCGACGAGCCAAAAGCTCGTATACTGTAAATTTCTGTCAAACATTGAAATATTCTATATTCCGATGCTGCATTTTACATGCGCATCGGATTAATGTATCATTAAAACCGCGCTATACATATACCGGATGTATCAAGTGTACCGCATTTAAGCTGCAAAAAAACCTTTTGCCTGAAATCTTATACAATATCATCATTATTTCTCCTGGCTGGAAATCATGGTTACCAAAGGTGTCAATTCGGCAGGTTGCTTATTTACATAATTATGCCATAAGCCATTCGAAAATTTTCCAGTATCAAATATCATTAGGATAGAAAAATTTTGTTCAATTATCATCGTGCTATTAATTTTATTTATCCCTTTTGTCCATTAGTAATTTCTGCATCCGCAGGGTAAAACGGCTTAACTGCAATCTCCAGTTGCTTAATGCTTAATAAGCCTGATACATTTAGCTGTCCACAGTAATATTTGCTTGTATATATAAACTTATTGATTTTTATCCGGAATTGATTAAGAGCTTAAACTTATTTCTTGGTACTTGCGTATAATGGGATAATTCTATGAACATTTCAGATAATGACTCTCTAACCTCTCAGATATGGTGTCGAATGCGGGGAACAGAGTATATTCGAAATATTACCTGATTTTTTAATATTATTGAAAGTGTGGGAAGTTAGCTCAAAAAGTGAGTGATTTGGCAAGACTGCTTCTGCACTACAAATACTGAGCCACTATGTATTTCCGGTGCTGTAAGTACTGCATTTCTCACACGACATAATGGATGTATATATAAATATTGGCAATGGTTTGAGCCAATATATATCTCCTATTGGCTGGCAACGCTTCTTCTACATATATACATTTAAAATTAATTGTTTGAATTTATCTATTTAACAATTTAGGGATTCTTTGATCCTCTACAAGGTGGAGAAAATCTTAGTTCTAATCGGACACATTCTAATTCCATGTTTTCGGCTTCAATTTCTAATAATTCTATTTGTGATATTTCTCTACCTGATCCCACTAATATCTTTACTCCTATTCTCCCAGAACAGACTGTTAGTCGAGATGTCAATGAGCCTTTTCACCAACCACTACAAGCTACTCAGATCTATTCTTCTTTAGAAAAAGGTTCCCTTAATGGGTATGTACTTAGTCCATCATCAAAATATGTTTCTAAGTAAAGTATTTTGAACTGTGTGTTTGGTAAGATACTAGCATAACTGTTTAATTATGAATACTGTTTAAGGTTTGTGTCAGAATAGCCTATACGTAAGAGTTCCACGAGAACGCTACGCTTGCTTCCCGCTCCGCAGGTGCGAACATTTCCGTATCCGTGCTCGGGCCTACAGCCTTATTCTTTATTTTAAAACTCTAATTCATTCATTCTGTAATCAAATGGAGTATTTATCGATATACATTATTTGAAAACAAATGGACTGATCTCGTCCAGATAATACACGCATCGTCCATCGACCATGAGACTTTCTTAGTAGAAACATAAAGAATTTTATTTTTACTTACAAATACATCATCGGGAGTATTACTTGAGTTCGCCTCTCTCTTTTGATGAAGTGTTTCTGATTCTCAGAAAACCTGCAGCATGAAAATAAAACTAACACCTTACCCTTTGTCCGTCGCAGTGCTGAAGTGTGGAACATCAATAGAGGAGAGTTGCCTCATAAGCTCGATTCATGGTCATATTATCAATTTCATTGAACCATGAGCACCATATTTACATTTGTTGAATTGGAGATGTGATTTCCAGGATTTTTTGAAAAGCGACCTTTAGATGTTGTATATACTATTTCGATACTTATTAATTTTCTTCGATCGGAACAATCATCGCTCGTTAGACGAACCCTTAAAATTGATTGAATTAATTGTAAAATTAATTTTATCATACCTGGAAACTTTAGTACAGGGTGGCTCCAAGGTTCTGATACAAACCATTTTGTCTATAATATTTATTCAGCATGACCTACATTATTGATTCTCTATATATAATTAATACATACTATTAGGAAGAGATTGCCTAGTCATTTATTCAATATAACCACCCTTTTTGGAAATGACAGCCCTGAGTCTGTTCGGGAATCCCTCTACTGCGGCACGCAGAGTTTCTTGGGGTATCTTCTCCCATTCTCGACACAAGGAAATCTTTAGAGAGCTAACTGTCTTGTGTGACACAGAACAAGTCTTGTTTTCTAAGATAGACCATACAGAATAGTCCATGGGGTTTAAATCGGGACTGTATGGTGGCCATTCATCCTTATGTATAAAATTGGGAATATTGTGCTTCAGCCAATCTTAGGTCGTATTGGCCGTATGGGCGGGAGCACCATCTTGTTGGAAGACAAATTGCTGTCCAGAAAACATGGTCTGGCTCAGATATTTTACCACAGGCTCTAATACAAGCTCTTGGTATGTTTTGGCATTGATTTTCACTCCTGGGGGGATGAAAATCAGTGGTGTCTGGCCAACAGCAGAGACTCCAGTCCAAACCATCACCGACAGCGGTTTCTCCATCCGACATATATCTGAACTTATCAGGGATCGCTGAAACTGAGGTCGAGATGACTCTGTCGTTTATGCTATTTGTAGCCTCTTCAATGGTGAAAAATTCTCAACTGAGAAAAGGATATTTTCGAGAACCCCAATAGCATGTAGAGCAAGTAAACTCTTGCTCGGGACACTCTCTTTTCTTTCACCGACCCAGATAGGAATTGTACCTTTTTGCGTTTAAAAGAGCGCATTCCTAGGTCCCTTTTGACAACCTTTTGTATTGCTCGGCGAGATATATTGAGCTCCAAGGCCATTTTCCTCATCGAACGGTGTGGGTTCCGCCGAATCCGTTCTCGCACCACTTTCTTGAGAGCTGAGGTCGTTACAGAGCATGGACGACCAGATCTCGGCTTGTCTACAGTGTCCCCAGTTTCCTTATATCGATTTAACGTCCTGTAGATAAATGCCCTACGTCCTTTTGCAATATTCAGCAGTTTCAAAATTTCTGATGGACTTTCCCCCGCCATATGCAACTCAATAATTGCTGACCTCTCAGATTCCATGGTCAATCACAATTTTTTTCGAAATAGAATACACCAAATTGAAATAATATTTGTTAGGAAGCGTATAAGGTATGTCATGGAAGAGCAAACCATTGAGAATATTTCCTGATAATGGTTGTATATTAATCATGATTTTGTATCAGAACTTTGGAGCCACCCTGTAGATTTGGAATCTTCTTCATTTAGGCTTAAGCTTAAATTATTACTTTCGTCTTTTGTAATTTATCTTTAAAAATAGTAGCATATTTTACTTAAAATAGAATATATTTGTCTATCTCGAATCCCTTTACTCGAACATTCATTATCTCGAACAGAATTGAGTTCCTCTTTGGGTTCGAGATAATGGTTGTTCATTATATATGTTTAGAAGCACAGCAGTTCCCTGAATTCAAGCCAGCTGTAACCTTAGACTGATTTCCAAGATTTATACAGAAATTCGTATACTAATGTCTAATTACACAAAGTCTCTGTATATAAGTGTCGCACTTCTACTGGACATACGACGAATTTTTGAATATCCACCCTGTAATATTCCTGGAAAACTCTGTGCCTGTGTTAGTTAACATTATGCTGCCTATTTAATTACTGGAAGCTTATATTCAATCTTTCTAGGCAAACTTTGCTTATTATTAGATGATGAGCTAAGTAAATAATTTTCAATTACAAATCTCACAAAGCACATATGAAAGAACAATTTTCTGATAGTCTTTTGAATTCTACGTCTGTTTACCCATAGTAATAAAATTTAAAATTTTAAGTCGTATTGAATAATCATCATTTTCATATTTGTGCCACATATACATTAAGTGCCGCCACTTTGTATGTTAATGAAAGTGCAATTGTCGATTTATTTCCAACTATATATATATTTGTAAATCAGTTTAGAGAATCTCAAATGATTTCATTCTGTATTCCATTCTGATGCCTATATTCTAGTGATGTACCACTTCTGCCACATATGGCACTAATATTCAAATACTTGAATATTTGTGGCACATGTGGGAGTAAATTGGGACAGTATCCAAACCAAGGCTACTTGCAATCCTAACTCGAATACCAATGGTGAAGTTATCTATGTACCAATCAATAAATTTCTGTCAGACTGATTGGATTCGTAATGTTTTTATCCAAGTCTACCACAGGTATTTATATCATTTAAGCTTCTGTGAGTTTAAACCCATATAGTGTCGTGTTCACTATCAAAATTCAATAAACTTATGTTGCTTGGTGGGTTGTTCAATATCATTCACTTCTCTGCCTTTTCATCGAATTACGGTTAAACTCAAGCTCTTACTTTCCGGAGGGAGGAAATGACATCCATTACGGATTCCTTACTGCAAGGGAGTAAAATATACTCCACATGATTCTGAAATAAGTCACGGTAAACCACCCATAGTCCGCCGGATGTAGAGGACCAACCTCCACTAATCATGACTTTTAAGCGGGTAGAATGTTTGACTCCACTAAATGCAACATATAGTTTTCGATGATTGAGGATGGATTGGGTAATTAGGAGAAACAGACCAACATTCTTCATATTTTGTCCTTGTCCCTTTTTAATCCTTATACAAAACGTGGGAGGAATTGGAAACTAACGCTTCCGACGTATGAACGAAAAGTCTGTATCGATAGGGGGCATTGGAATGCGTAGAATAATTACACGCTTACACTTGCACACACCTGTTGCAACTTCTTCATCACTGAGCCTATTTGATTGCACGGGTACAGTTAAATGAGTGCCGTTACACATTACACATGTTATATCAAGACTCAGAAGTTTATTTAAATAACTTGACATTAATCTCTAACTACTATCTTCAATACCTACCTGTGTATTACTTGATTCTATGTACCCTGTTGATCTGGTAGCTTTGTCCCATTGCATGTCGAACTTGCAAGTCACAAGGAAATGATATTCTCCAACCAGCTTATCTAAGTACTTGCATAGATTTCTCATTATCCTGTTTGCTTGCCTCGCAGGACAAATAATCTTTAAATGTTTCGAAGACACATTTATGAATAACTGAGCAATCAGCAAATGCTATATCATCCAAATGGTCCATTAGGTTGAACAGGAATTTACCCCCTGAGTTGAACATGGGTAATAACTTAGGGGGATGATTGATGATAGTCAATATCCGAAAGGAGTATGCTTTTGGATGGGTACTTAATTTGTTATACAATTAGAAGGATAATTGAAGAATGGATCTCTCAAAAATCTCTCATTTTGATCTCATGGACGATAAATTCCTCCATCAGCGTGTGTTTGATTTTAAGTTAGTGATCAACAGGTTAGAAATATTGAATTGTCATTTTTGCGAATTATAATGTGGTAGATGGGTGAATCTTCCGGATTCGTGTAAATTTTCAGTTTTCAACTTACAAGGTGTTGTAATTATGATAAGCAACTGCTTTCACCCTAACGTTTCCTTCAGCTGAATGTGGAGCATTTATATTTGTAGTACCCATTTCAACTGATTCAATATCTAAATTTCCAACTGTAAGTTTTAAGTGTTATCGTGAATCGAAACTGCACATTCTACCAAGTATTGATGAGATACAAACAGGGATATTCTTACATTACGACAAATATCGATTGGCTTTCTTATTGATTAACATTAATCAACTACTTTGTGACACAATTTCATATATTCACAGATTCATCATAATATTGAAATTATTCCCTAATTGACCCTATAAATACCATCTACTCAGAATTTGTTCTCCTTCCAAGATATGCTTATATTTACATACCATTAAATATTAACTTAGTGTCATCATTCAATTGAATATAATTTGGGAAAGTTTAAATTGTATTTTTCCTGGAAAACGTCTTTGATATAATATGTCTTTAGTTTATATGAGCTATATATATTGAAAAATAGTTGTCTCGGCTTTAAATTGATACACATTGTTCTAAGTGTTGTGATGAACTAGTTAATATATTGTAATTTCAAATTTTGTGTATTATAACAGTAATTTGTCACTACTTAATTGAAAATTCCAAACATGAAGAATGTGGAAAATATTGTAGAATGTATTCAACTCATGATATATTCTTGTAGCAACCAAGTTATATATCAAATATGCCAACAAATTCATTTTGCATTTGAATTTCATTATTGAATCAAGAAAATTGAGTATTTGTAAATCTAAAGTCACCAGATCAAATTTTTCCTTATTCTAACAATATACAAATGATAGTAATTGGCGTTAACAACTATTTCTCTAAGAAATATTTGAATTTTTCATAAATAGTTACACATGTGCCCGAAAACTATTCCAGTTCCAACTGTTGATATTCTTGAGACAATTCATTTCAATCAGGTATTCCTCCAGATGACTCAACAGAAAATACAATTTGAACGTTTGTCTAGTTACCTCGGATGCATCTTTGGACGCCTTCGATATTTCGTTGTCTATACTAATTTTACTAGCTTCATAATCTCTCATAACTTCGTAAACTGGGATTTCTTTTCGAGTTTCCTGACTCAGTTTTTCTAATCTCTAAAGTTGAAAATTCTGATTTCTCAGTAGTTCTCTCTAAAACATTTATGGTTAAGTATGGATGCACATTGTAAAACTTATTGTAAACCTCTTCGAGGTTAATTACACTTGCACTTTTGTTACAGCACGCTCCCGCTTAGCGGGACACCATCGTACCGGGACACCCTCTTACCGAGACATCTTCCCGGAAATTTGGTTCCATCCCACACAAATGCCTCCTCGTACCGGGATGAATCTCGTTTACCGGGACACCAAATTCTCCTAGATTGTTTCATGTACTGATCTCTGTTTTAGTGTTTCTTTTTCATGTCCCATAAGTCGCAACCCAAGTATGCTCTGCTGATGTGTGAGCAGCGCAAGGCAGTTCTAGACATGCTGGAGCAGCCTGGCAGTAGTCTTCGCAAGGTGGCTGAGCACTTCGGAGTGGGTAAGAGCTCTATTAAGAGGATAAAAAAGAACAAGAATGAAGTGCGGCAGGCTGCAGTAAAGCTTGGCTCCAAACGCAAGCGCGTGAAGGTAGAAGCTAAGTACAAAAAAAGCGAGGAGGTGGTGTTGGAATTTCTAAGACTGGTGCGTGAACAAGGTGAGACGGTCACCGGTCCTATGCTACACCAATTTGCTGAGGAGGAGCTCGCGAGCTCGGACTGGAGGATTTCAAAGCCTCTGAAGGATGGCTATCTCACCTGAAAGACAGGCACGGGATCTTGGCTAAGGCTGTTTCTGGAGAAGCCAAGAGTGTCAATGTTCTCACTGTAAAGAACTGGAAGGAGGAGCTTAGGGAGATCATCAATGGTTACAAGGAGGAGGACATTTATAACACTGATGAGATTGAACTATTTTTCAAGATGTGCTCGAAGAAATCTCTGATGTTTCAGGGTGACACTACCCATGGCTCAAAGAAGTTCAAAGACAGAGTTACCCTCCTCCTCACCTGCTCATGGTCGGCGAAAAGATGAAACCTACCCTGATAGGCAAGAGCGAGAAGCCGAGGGCTCTGAAGGATGCGGATATGAAGAGGGTTCCGGTCCACTATCGAGCACAGAAATCTTCATGGATGACTAGCCAACTATTCACTGACTTTCTGCAGTGGTTTGACACAGAAGCCGAGAAGAAGGAGCAAAACAGGAAAATTCAGCTGTTTATGGATATTGGCAATGTGCATAATTCTGCTGCCGATAACGTCCTGTTGAAGCACACCAAGGTTGTGTTCTTCCCAAAAACACAACGAGCTGTACTTAACCGCTCGATGCTGGGGTAATCAGGCTTTCAAGCTGTTGTACAGAAAAAGCCTCCACAATCATATGCTTTACAAACTCAAGCAGAAGTTCCAGAACGGGAACTCTGAAGATCCCTACAAGACCATCAGTATTGAACTCGTGATATGCTGGGCCACGAGGGCTTGAAATCAAGCACAGTCGAGGACTATTTCTAGGTGCTTCTCTAAATGTGGGTTCATGCGGAACGAGGGTCCAGTAGTCAACATTGGCATGCCAGAGGTCACATTGGAGGAGCTTGAGCTACAGGGCATGGAGGCTGCTGATGCCGGTATTGTCTTTGCACCTACGAAGACAATCACGCAGGTGGTGAAGGAGGCTCTGGCGACGGTTGGCAAGGTGAGGGAGGAGGATCCGCAAAAAACCGACTGTGAGGATGAGGAGCCCACACCTGTTTCGTCCTCTGCCGCGGCGCGCAAGCCATCGAAACGCTCCTGCTGTACGCTACGGGTGGAGGTGATGTGGGAATCCTGAACGGATCGATGGACCTCGATACCTGTGAGGAGTTCGTGCGTGGTCGCAGGATATCCGAGCTTGTGCAGACCAAGATATCCGAATTCGCTTCCAAGTCCCCGACGCCTCAGATTATCTTGGATATGATGGATTAGGATTCATTTTCGATGATATATATTTGGGCAGACATATTAACAGCTCAGACTTGTTAACTACTATGTTTGCTGGTTTAGATCTTGCAATAGTGATGTGTTATTCGGAGTGGCGGACACTCCCTCTTACTGGGACACCTTGGCCAAATCCCCAAGGTGTCCTGGTAAGCGGGAGTGTACTGTAGGGAGTTTTTGACTACTAGCTTCATTCGATCTTCACTATTATGAATTTTTAGAGTACTTGCTGTATATCTTCCACCATGAGATTGAAAGGGTGGATTGGCAGCTGGCTCTTTCGACTCAAGTTGATAATTTCTAATATCCAGAGGCCTAAAATGTTCACTGCTAACCGATCATTAAGTTTTTCTAAATGCTAATTGAGCGTGTTCTGTAGTGATGGAAATTTATCATTCTTAGGTTTGTGAAATGTAATAGGGGTTCATCTCCATAGAATCCTTTTGCTTGGTTTGAATTACCTTGATACTCTGACTGCAGACTTTCACTCATTTTCTCCAAATTGCAATATATACAGTAATGAAATTGGTACATTGTTATACCTCCACGTAATCCACAAGTCTTATGTTCTTTATATCAGATTTAAGCATTGTCTTTGGATCTGTTTAAGTACTAATCGGAATAGCTGAATTATTTTCCTTATTTTTCCCTTTGTTTCAGTAGCATTTTTTCAGCTACCAAGATGCAACCTCTTTCACTGGCAATATACTTGGGTATATCGTTACAATATGCACCTCATTGTCCTTCTCCACGTATTTCTTATCATGTTGCATAAATAATTGTTTCTCAGTGAAAATTTCTTCAGTGTTGAATTTACGGGCATCGGGCCTTTATCTAGGTGCGTGACCCTTGGGAATTTTTATGAGGGTGCGCGAATCCTTTATCAGGTCATATCTCCATGTTCTTAATACACAAGGGCGCAACAATTTGTAATTATAGATTCTATGGGATTTGAAAAGGTTAGAACTGGGGATGTATCAGCGAATTAACAAACAACCGCTATCTGAAGTTATATATTGTGATAAAAATTGTGGCCCTCGGAAGTGGTTCCCATCCTAAAATTGTTCGGCGCCTCAAGCCACCTGACTAGAATAGAAATTTTGAATCTTACCAAAGCCCTATCCTGAATATAAATGCGAATATCTCAAAGAGACACGGATGTAAACCAAATTGAGTTTCTGTACAATGTATTATCACCCACTAGCAAGCTTTGCTTTCTTCCTCAACCCGGCTCGCGTCTGCATGTGGCACACTTCTGGTGCTCTTGATTCTTATTCATATATGGTGGGATAGCAACCGTTCTGCTTACTGGCGGAGTTCATTTTAGATTCAAGTTGCAGATTCCCTTTATTGATCAATCAGTTTGTAACATACCCAACAGAGCTCACTAGCAAATTTGATACAAATCGGGAACCTATTTGTCATGTATAAAGTTTCAATGCTACATAGACATACTGCTAACTGTATAGATCGTAGTTTGAGAGATATTGTTCCTGTCAGCTGACATTTGGAGGAAGGGATATTTTATTTTGAAGAGATTTCTGCCAGATTTTTCCTATGATTCCACATAGTACCAGAGCATTGGTAATTTCAGCCTGTATCAATAGATCATCACTCTGGCATTATGTAAAAGTTTGACGTTGACTATTAATATGCGCCTACAAAGTTTAGACCAACAGGACTCATTATATGTAAGCAATTTCGCAGACTTCTTACTCCGAATTGGAGAAGGCACTAAACTCGATAATGAATCTAACATGATACACCTTCATTCTAAGTATGTAGGACTTGTTGAAACTATTGGGGACTTGACCGCTAATATACAGGGGCATTCAATAAATACTAATCATACCATACTAAAACTGTAAACACTTGTGTAAAGTTGGTGATTTTTGCTATGAATGTTCAAAGTAGTCTCCTTTATCGCTACAACTGAATTTAGCCTTTTAATCCGATTTTCAAAGGTCTTCCTGTACTCATCCTTGGGTATGACATCAAGATATCTGTAAATTGCCAGACCAAAGCTGAGCCTATCCTCAAATTCGCTTCGGAGAGGTTATCTTTGAGTTTGCTAAACAACCAGAAGTCACATGGGGCTATATCAGGGGAGTAAGGTGGATGTAGAACTTCGTGCATGCCCATATCTTTACTTTTTTGCCTTACAGCCAAAGATTTATGCGGTCTAGCATTATCGTGCAAAATTTTGATACCACGAGTCCCAGTTTTTGTACGACGCTTAAGATAATGTTTTTCGACCTCAGGCAACGCCACATCTGCGTAAAATTGTCCTGTGAGTGTCTGACCTTTGGGGACAGGGATTTGGGTTACAGGACCTAGGCTATCGAAAAATATGTAGTACAAGACCTTCGGGACACGGAAGTCGGGCACACAAACAGCTGGGGGTATCTCTCCCTTCTTTAGCCATACCCTGCCATCTTGTTTTCTGATCGATGGTTTGAATTGTATCCATGTTTCATCTCCTGTTACTATCTCTAATAACCGCCTAGGGTCACTCCTTCATAAATTTCAAGGTTTTCCTTAGCCATTTGGAGTCTCGCGGCGTTTTGGGGAAAGTTAAGCAATGTGGTACCCATCGCACTTGGACCTTCCTCGGTTCTAAATCCGCCTTCAGAATTGTGTGTGCACTTACCGTTGAAATGCCAACATAGTTAGCTACTTCCTCAACCGAAGAATGCTGAAAAGCCTCGACATATTCCTTTACTTCACTCAATTTGTCATTGTTGGTCGCCAGTTTTGGTGCTCCAGGCCGAGGGGTGTCTTGGACAGAGGTCCTACCTTCCCTAAATAGGCTCACCCACCTTCTGACAGTTGAATACGATAAAGTATTTTCTCCACATATCGTTGCCAACTCGTCATGAATAGACTATGGTGGGATTTCGAGAATGGTGCGTAATTTGATGAAGTTCGTTGTTCAAGTTCCGAAAAATTTGGACAAGACGCCATAAAAATGTAAAGGAGAAAATGTAGGTTTCTAAAAATAACTGAAACATGGGAAATAATTAAGTGTCTACTCTCTCTAAGTTTTGTTAGAGAGTTGAAATATGGTTCTATATAATTGCACTGAGAAATACTAGCTTAGAACTGCTATTTCATTAAAATATACAGTGATTAGTATATATTGAATGCCCCTGTATATTGAGATATCAAGGAAAGATATCATGATCGTGATTATATTCCTTCACATAGTATGATGTCTCCTAAAGACAAATCAACTTAATACATCTACTATTATGTTATGTGGGAACTCCATGGTGATACACATTTATTATTGAGTGCGATTCCAGTAGAGCAGGCTCAGCCACCTTTGTTTCCCACTGAATGCCTAAATTCCATTACACTATCTAGCTTTTCTCGCAAGGAGTTAATCTTAATTTGATTTTTTCTGTAATATTTCTGTGTAGCCTCGATGATCCGCATGCTGTACGATTGTTCTCACTTGACTGTGAGAGCATTCGAAAACCATGTCATTAACGCAGAAATCGCCATAGATGTACCCCACGGTAAAAGAGTATTTGTCTCTTACATAATTATGGTGCCTTCCGAGAGAAAATTCTCTTGTATTCTCCAAAGGAAGCAATTCCCTATTCGCCTGCCTTCAGTATCACTATCGATAAATTGCAGAGTTAGAGTTTGGAATCTGTAGGAATATTTCTACCATCTCCCAATGTATTTCAATCACGCCCAATTATACGTAGCATTGAGTAGAGTACAGAACCCTAGAGGTTTGAAGGTTATCGTATGTGTTGATAACTATGTAGTTTATAGGGAAGTATTCCAAAACCATCTTTGCAATATCTACCCATCCCCCAGGGCACAACTGATTCTTCTTAAATGGATTTGTCATTTACTGTTACTAGATTCTCACACCCAAATCGCAAGGTATATATTGACCCTGGTTCTCTTGCAGAGTCGGTCAATAGCTCTACTATATTCATGCGAATGCAATTAGCAGAATGTATTGGCATAAATTGTAGAGAAATATATCTGCTATCACAAAGGAAGTCACATTTGAAATAGCAGTCTGCAATAATACTATGTGTCCCTGAATATAAGGTTATCACAGTTCTTGGACGAAATATTGACTTATATTAGTAATTGATGACGGCTTTTGCTTATACCGAGCCCTCTCTCATATTCTTTTTTGGTACCGAAACTCTATATAACCACTTGAAAACTAATTTACTTGGTAAAATTTGAAACCACCAAGAATATATACTAATCGTAATGCAGATGTCGGCAAATACGTTAGAGCAGGTATTCTATGACCATTACGGCTGCATTAAATTGCAGGACTTATTGCTGGTGAATTGACGGCGCATTCGTGCACAACAAATTACTGATCCCAACACAATGCTGCATTGTGTATGACGGCAGGAAGCTGGGTGTTATATTACGCCAGCTTTCTTATCAAGTTTGAAGAGCTTCTTTAAATTCGTTGTCGTTGATGTCTCCGATCACTCCTCTGTGGGCGCCTCAAGTTCAGAATTCGATGAAAAATTTAAGCCCATAAGGCATTTTTTATTCCAGGAATGAGCCAGAAGTCGCAGGGTGCTAGATCTGGAGAATAAGGGGGGTGGTAATATATGTGGTCCTGATTCTTCAATGAATTGTCTTATCATTTTTAATCTATGAGGACTGTAATCATCGTGGTGTAAAAAAGTTCCCTTAATCCTGTGCTAGGACACTGTAAATTTATTGTTTTTATGACTAGAGGCAAACAACTCTCTTTATGCCAGGTTGAATTAATTGTCTTGCTAGGTTCAAAAGGTACAACAGGTTTAACACTCTTTGTATTACACAACATTACATGCATTTGTTTCTTTGTGTACTGAGTTCTGCGGACCTTTGTTGGGGGACCTTCTCCAATTTCCCTCCGTTAACAGCTCTGCTGCTTTGTTTCTGGATCATAGTGATAGATCCATGTTTCATTATCAGTTATTATCTTGGAAACATCTCTACTGTTGCCATTTTTGAATTTCTAGCCTTTGATGGCACCATTTCACTCGATTCTGCTTCTGCTCAGGATGAAGCTGATGTGGGATCCAGCGGGCACAACGTTTATATAGCTGAAGGCATTTGGCGTGAAACTGTGTGCACTGCCTCGGACGAAATGCCAATTTCGTGCTGAATCCTCTCATATGTAACATTTTGGTCTGCCTTCACCATGTCCTCAATTGACTCAACAATTCCCTCTGTAACAGCGTATAGAGTGTTCCAGGGCGGGGTTGGTCTTCAAGGATGAAAATTCCCACGCTTAATTCTGTACCATCTTTCACTGTTGTCGCAGATACCTTGTGATTTGGAAAGACTGTGCAGAAATTTTTGTGACATTCTTTTATTGTATCCAAAAGTTGGAACTGAAAAGGTATTATCGCAAGAATATCACGCCTTGATAACTGTATTGAGGATTTGGTAACTAAGAAGCCCATAGATAATAAAACTACTGCTATCTGAAAAGTATACAAAATAAAGTTACAAGATTTTCAGCGAAGTATATTTATCCCATGTTTATTCGAAACAAGTAATCGTTACTTATATATGAGCTCGAAGCATAGTCAGACTCAAAACTTATTGAGTACCCCTCGTATATAAAAATGTATAACCTTTTTGTATTTTAGGCCACTGTTAATTAGAAACTTGTTTCAGCACTACAATAGATCCACCCAAACATACGTGTAGGCTGCTCTTCGACTTCATTCCCAAAAGAAATTATTTTACTAAACTTGGCCAGAATAGCAAATCCTAGTTTGGTACCAAATATTGATAAATTGAATCACAATTAAACATACGCAGTATTTTACTTTCAAATATCAGGCAATATACTTACGAAACGCCTGCATTTTTCTTTTGATATTTTTAGATTTTCCTGGAACTTTGGGATTTGTTGATATTGTATTATATAGTTTGAAGATGAAATTTCAAAATTTCAATTTTGTTATGTTATACCTATTCCTGTCTCATTACTGCCTAGCTTGGGAATTATTTTCCCCAAATAAGGTCAGATTATCCTTCAAATTCCCGGACATTTGATCTGAGTACGATTATTGTTTCAATGTTTTTCTGAATAGTTATGGTAAGCTCATAGCCTGGACAATGTATATCCGAATTTTTGCACAGACGTTTTATGCATTCACATTTTTATCAATAATCTTTCTTGCCACATGGCTCCATGGAATAAATTGATTCTTTTGTCCATGGCTTTCCTAAATTTTGACTTGTGACCTGACGTCCTAACTATTTGCACAACTGATGTGAGGATATATTTATCAATTGGTCTGCTTTGAATAAACCTTTCAGCGTATATAATCCTTTACATTGGAATGTTGAAAGAGCTTCTTCGAATTTTCGATATTCCAAAAGTTTTCATATAGTGCAGCATATTTACTGTTTGACCTTATTGGCTATCCGAGTAAAGTGGCGTCGTACGTACTGTGGCTTCGATTCTGGTCGGCAACACTTTCTCAATGATTATCTTTTAGCGTTATGAACAACCGGTAGGTCCAGTAGCGAAACCCATTGCATGGATATTCTTTTACCAGAAAGGTTGAAATATTTCTGGAAATTTGGTCACTTGGAGTAATGATGCATGAGCTCAGAGAATATTTGTTGGGACCCGACCCCCTAGTTACGTATTTCATGACTCTACCGTACGAGACTTACCCTGCGCTAATAGTATTAAACATGGGATATCGAGTTTCTTAGATTAACGAATGTATGTGTTTATTAGACTTGTATGTTATATTTGAAACCAAATCATTACAGTATTTCTGTAACATATCACGTTCATCATATATATATATATTTTAGGATCGAGTGGGGTAAAGGCTTTCGATCTCAGGATAACAATATATCTTATACAGTTCCTTCTCAATCATATATTCATAAGCATGATCACCTATTAATGACTTCACCTGAAAAGCATTTGTCTCCCAGCAATACATTAGAATTAGGGTTGGATAATACTGAATTCAAGGAACCACTAATTCTGTCAAGCCGCAGATCTCTTTCAAACAAAGGTTGTTTAGATTACTAGAATGAGGCTAGGCCTCCTATTCCGATTATGTGTGGACAGTGAATATTTGCACTTCATTTTATTGTTTTGAGGAATATAGATTAGGTTGATTACACTGGCCAACAACATTTTCTTGGCTGATAAGTTGAGACTATTTCTAGGGTATAACCGGGTCACTGAGTTCGAAAATGGCACTAGTTCTGGTCAATTAGCTCTACTTTTCGTGATATTGTAAAATTATGTTTTTCAGCATCCGTGAATCTGTGTTCACTGATACCATATAGTATGTGTGTATTACGTTATATCTAAAATTGAACGTACGTAATAAGCAGATAATTTGAGATATAGTATGATCTGAATACTTATCAATCATGAACGAATGTTCTCTTATACGAATTCCTCTTGTGAGGTTCATGGGGGTAATCACGCATAAGGCTCCAGCAGTAATCTGCCAACATGTGAGCGTCCCATCTTCCTTGGTACCGTTCCTCCATAGTCCTGATATCTTGGTGCAATCGCTTGCCCTGTTCTTCGCTTAAATCACCAAGATTTTCAGGGAATCTCTCTAAATGGCTATAGAGATAGTGACGTTTATGCTCATTCTTGTTCCCAGACTGTGGAAGTTCTTGACCTGCCTTCGACCAGATTCTGGTAGTTAGCCACTTTGATGTTGCCTAAGGATCCCTTTACAACATCAACAAAGGAATACCACGCGGCAGCCTCCACTCCAGCCATGTGTGATGCGAATTCTTCATCTTTTATCAGTTTTCTGATTTGTAGCGCATCAAAAATTCCTGCCTTAAGTTTTTCGCTACTCAGGCCATGATATACTGAGCAGAGGTAGTTGAAACAGGTATCATCTTTGTTCGATGCCTTTACGAATTGTTTCATCAGTCCCAACTTGATATGTAGTGGTGGTGGTAGAATGATACGGTCACGGTCACGGTTAACTAGTGGCTCGTTAATTATATTCTTTTCCTCCACGGCAATCTTTTGACGAACTAGCCAGTTCTTCTTTTCCCAGTGCACCTCATCTGCTCTACTGTCCCACAAACAAACAAAGCATGGGTATTTAGTGTAACCACTTTTGCTGTCCTAACAGGATATTGACCATTTTCAAGTCCACACACGCGATCCAGTTATGTTAATCGTAACACAGCTTTTGTAGGACCATCTTTATAGTTGCATAGTGCTCTTTCAAGATTACTGAATGGCCGATCGGAACACAGGCAAGTTTGTTACCATTATGCAGCAACACGCACTATAGACTCCGTTTAGAGCCGTCGATAAATAAACTCCACTCATTTCGATTGAGTTGGGTTGGGACAGTTCCATTGGTGAGAGAAGTCCTGGGATGTTATTACAAAACATGAAACCGCCTTCTTCACTGAAATAGCGAATAAGTTCTTCGTCTCTGCGTCGGTAATAAGTATCTTAGCTTCACTGTGGAGAACATGATGTTCACTGAGACGGGAATCCAGGATCTCTGAATCATCTTTTGACAAACCTAAGTCTCTCACTAAGTATTTGAGCTGCCCCTGTGTGAAAGACTCGCTTTACTTATCTGTAATAACTCATTACAGCTATTGCTACAGTAAGTGCTTTCCGACGATTCATCAATTGCCTCAGTAAACGCAGTATCAGGTAAGACTTAAAAACAGGCACCTGAATTTCGCTGCAGTGTGGAATTGGGCGTCTTGCAGAATGTATGTCAGGGTATTGCTACGAATTCTTTTCCTGTCGGTTCCATCCAGACATTTTAACCATGAGAAGTAGCAGTCATAGTGATGGTTCTTGGGCCCTCGCCCAACCATTGGTACCCCAAACTTCATGGATTTGGCTTTTCCTTGGGTCCATAGGCGGAGGGTTTCTGTGCAATATTTGCACACTTTGCAAGGGCTCTATGACTTATCCTGATCGCCTAATTTCATACCAAAGTAAGCCTGATAAGCCATTTTGGTACGAGTGTTATCTTAGCAGCCGATTCAGCAGCCGATTCAAATCCCCACTAAATTACCTTTTTCTCAAAAAGTATGGCTTCTATTTTGAAAAGAACCATGCCAGTGTCAAGAGGAAAGTTAGTACATTTCATATCATCACTCATAATCACCAAATTTTGTATGGTGAGTAAGCAGTTTTGCAGTACATTATGGTCGAGGTTTTTTATTAATATCTCCTGAAATAATTGTGATAATAACTTCTCATTTTAATCATATTTACATCTCACTTGGTACATTGTGTATATCCAATTTGAAATTAAATTAATTATTTTTGATAAAGTTATGAACGCCCGAACTTTACATAGGAATTACATAGACGACCAGTTTTTGCTTGATGATTTGTATGCTTTGTAGCTATGTATTGATTGCTTGAATATTCTTAGTGTAAATTTACTTGTTATGACTAAATTCTTGAGGTCAAATGTATTCCTTCTCAATTATTAGGACCAGTTATCTCAGTTTAGATTTTTGAACTTAGTATTAAATTAAGAATGTAATATCAATCAACCAGCATTTGTAGCACTGTAATTGATTTATTTCGTTTCTCACAACCTTAATACTTTTGATATTCTTCAACTTCATTTTATTTCAACTTCATTTCTTCCACAAATTTTCTTCTTACAAACAGTCCTACTAAATTTCATTTCAATTCAATCATGTGAGTATCTTTCTTAATTAATTTTGTAATGTTACACAGTCAACTCCCTGGTATATCGAACATGGATAATTAGAAATCTTCGCTATATCGAAGTCTGAGATTATACAAATATAGTCACAAATCGTTAAAGAAACATAAATGTCATCGGTTATATTTAAATCTGCATATATAGAAGTGATTGTTGCTGTTCCTTGTTTCCGATATAAGGGGAGTTGACTGTAGTTATATGCAAATGTGTCAGAAAATTAGTCGTTCTTTTTGGCATAGATTGTGTTCTTACTTCCAACCATGACGTCTCTGGAACAATTTGTTACTGCAATTACCCAACTGTGCTACAATGATTTGATAAACTTAAGGTAGCTTTGGATAACGGAGACAGGCGAAGGGCGAAGTCAGTATGGGGAAAGTTATCCATTCTCATATTCAATAAGAATAAACCAAACACTCGTGCTCCTCTCTGCTTAAATGGAAATTAAATCGCAATCATTTTCAGGATTATATAAACAAAGTATGGAAGGTAACAGCGTAGTTGAATAGCGATTCCAGTACTGATATATTCCAGTTGGCTGTGGAACACGTTAGCACCAGGTTAGATTCAGATAGTATTTATGTTAATACTTTAGATCCTAGTAATATTAGTAGTAGTCAATTAGATACAGATTTTAGTGTAGATAGCTTGGAGCGGGAAGTGTCAAATAGCAAATTCTTAGGTTATTGGCATCTGGTTGCGAACGACCTGAACTATATAGTTTGAAGAGCACCCTGTCTTCTTCCCCTCCTCAGACTGAGGTCACCGATGCCCTCTTTTGGACGTACATTGATTGTGATAATCTTCTATGGTTAGACGCACTGAAATTTTTAGGGTCAGAATGTCCACGCATTAGTGGCGAATTCATGCTCATTAATTGGATAATCTATGAGGAGTGCAAAAAATTTAATAAGTTTCTATATGAGCACTAAGAAACTTCAGGCTTGTTAAGAGAGATAGTTGCTAATTTGAAGTATGGATATTTGTTGGCAACACCAACTGTCGTATTTTGGATTTGTTAGGAAATGCTTATCTCATTTTCACAGTTGCACACTCGAGGAATTTCTTAACCTTGCTTTAGCCATTCGAGCAAATAAGGATCTAATATTTTCATTTCATTCAACTCTATCTGAAAAACTGGGCACGGTTAACTCTTCAAAAATTCCGTTGTTAGTTGATTCACATCCAAACATGTTATCTAAACTTGCACTTGATATTGGTCACTCAGAAACTAGTGTTGTCATCGATAAATATAACGTTAATCGTGTGTCACTTGTCCCAACCCTAGATGATGGTGATATTCTGAATGAGGTAATCATTACCAGCCCATACTATCTCTAATTTATTATTAAAAGCAACCTAATCATTGGTTTCAATTTATGGCAGCGAAAATTATATATTTACCAACAAGATTATTAGTGAAACAATAAATATTTTGTATAGATGAATTTTGAATATTTTGTGAGATCTCATCTAAATATGTAAATTGATTGTGACAAAAATCACAAATGTAAGTATATACGTATATGTATCGACAGTTAGATTATATGGAACTATTATATGACCTTTTCTCTAACCAAGATACGTTTAAAGGCTGGATTATATTATGCAGGATTTGAAACTAACACAACACCAATATGCAAAGTTCTGGAAGATATATTCAGAGTAAAGTAAACAATGAACATGATATCTATAATCTTATCCTTACAATTATCTTAATCAATCTAGGAATTATATCTACAAATCTCTCTTACAAACATTAATTTTACAATTTGTACAAATTTGAATCAGAAAGAAGTTACTATCTATTTTTGGTGCATTCATTTGGAGACCCATGTCCTGGAGTTAACTCTCGATTCTCTTACCATTCTGGCATTAATAATTACAAATCGAAGTGTTGATCGTCTCTTCAAATCTTATCTGGTCAAGATATTTGTTACTCTTCCTTATATAGCTATAAAGATTTTGCATAAATAGTACCACCTGTTTCAGGTTTAGTCTGTCCTAATACACAAGGGAAATTCGATCAGTATTTCTCATTAGTTCATCAATCAGTTCAATGCAGAAAGATAGACAGACAAACTATAATATCTGGTTAATTAGTATCTTGTAATACTTTTCGATTTGCTTACTCTTTTCTATTCAAAAAGTAATGTTTTGTATAATGTATGATAACTGTCATTACAATGGTGTTGTTTATTTATTATATTTCAAATATCTTTGGATTATTATCTAGAAACCACAATAGAATTGGAACTATAGAATTGAAAATGATACTAAATCCTTATCAAAATTTACGTACACTGTAATGTCATACATACTTCATTATTGATAGTACAAACTGGTCATCTATGTAATTCCTATGTAAAGTTCGGGCATTCATAACTTTTTCAAAAATAATTAATTTAATTTCAAATTGGATATACACAATGTACCAAGTGAGATGTAAATATGATTAAAATGAGAAGTTATTATCACAATTATTTCAGGAGATATTAATAAAAAACCTCGACCAAAATGTACTGCAAAATTGCTTACTCACCATACAAAATTTGGTGATTATGAGTGATGATATGAAATGTACTAACTTTCCTCTTGACACTGGCATGGTTCTTTTCAAAATAGAAGCCATACTTTTTGAGAAAAAGGTAATTTAGTGGGGATTTGAATCGGCTGCTAAGATAACACTTGCTATTTTGGTTACATCTCTTATATTAAAACGATGTTCCTTTCCCATATATTCACCACAAATATAGGAAAAGACATCAGGATCATTGAAGCAACTACATCTAATGCGTTTTGAATTCATAAAAGGTTCTATGTTGTGAACGAATAGTTGTAAATGTTGATATAACAAACCGAGAATATTTGTAGTATTACCTTAAAATTTGCGTTTGGTTAATATCTAGAAAACTAGAGCCATTTCAGCAAAACTAATGGTATTTTTCGGATTCAGCAACCCCGATATTCCCTAAAACACTCCAACAATCTGAGCCAAGAAATAGAAATATTTTTTTGTTGACCTGTGTTATATACACCTACAGTATATCCGTGTAATTTTCCGACCACCTAAAACTAATGTCTGCCTAATGTCTTCTATCCTCTCACTTAGTTCGGCTCTTACATTAACCTGCAGTATGGATCATCGTTTTAACGATAGAGTATTTGTAAGTTGTATAATTTTCAAAAACTCTAGACATTGATCCTTGTAGTCCGGTTAACAATGGTCGGGTTATTTGCTTTCGAAACAATTTTCCTGCTCCTTGGGTATGCTTCTATCATGTTTTTCCGTCTCGGATTTTGGATAATCACCACTGACCCGCACTTGGCCATTACACCCAGGGTTCAATCTAATAGGGGGATGGAGGGAAGCTTCTCCCCCTAACCTTTCAGTTTCCCAAAATATTGTGCAACCTTCGTTTTCTCAACTAATGCTATACACTGTATGCTGATTCATTGAATGAGACGAAATCACTATTATATCTGTAATATCATTATTCAAATAGCGACACTCTCCTTTCATATTATTAGAAAGGGACCCATCTAAAATTTCATTTTCAAATGATACTTTATATTGGTTATCCACGTTCTTATATATAATTAGCACATGAATAAAGAATCAAAGTATTTTCAGACTATTATTTCATTAATTCCTTTGACAATCTTTCTTGTTCTCTTTACAATTTCTTCTGGGGAAACTATAAATACTATTGATGATTCTTCTAGCCCTAATGATTCTGACTCGGAATTACAGCCACCAAAGAAGATTGTTAAAATATCCCATCATACAAAGACAATCTAACAGGTAATCCTGCATTGAAGAAAAGTTATAATTGGATGGGCTATGATTCAGTTATCAATGGTATTGTATGTAAAGTTTGCATAACATATGGACATGCACCTGCGCAATCAAGAGAACTACGGGTTATGGTATTATTAACTTGATGAATTTCTTTGTTAAGAATCACATCCCATACTACTACATTTTAAGCTATTTTATGTTGCAGATTGAAATGGAGATATTAAGTTAGAAGCACTCGGAGCAACATATTCAGTCAATGAAACCAATGCTCCGTATGTCACAATTGTAGAACTTTCAAGTATTACACAGGTCAATAAATTTTCACTTATTATTCTCATCATGCAAAAATGTGTATTTTTCTAGACTAATTTTATGAGCTGATTTCAAATCTGCAATTCATTCCTCTCTAACACGTACAGGTTGTCTAATAAGTTCTGTTGTACTTTTTGCGCCTTAGACAGTAGCTATTAATATACTTATGAAGTAATCTTCTAGATTTCCCGGTTGCATTTTGGCGCTCTTTCGAATTATACCAAGTATATATCATTCATGTTGATGATTTCCCAGCAAATCATGTTAGAAGAAATTCGTTCAAAAATTGTCATTTTTCACGAATCTGGGTTTAGCAACAGTGAAATTCTCAAAAGGCTAGAAAATGATAAAGTCAATCCCATGTTGATCTATCGCACAATAAAACGATTATAGAGATTGGGAGCGTGTCTGATAGGAAACGAGTTGGTCGCCCAAGATCCGCTCGCATACCAGCCCTGAAGAATAGTGTTAGATGTCGAATCCTGACCAATCCCGGGCGTTCAATGCGAAAAATGCTTCGTGAATTCTGTGTCAATCAGGAAACGATGCGGAAATTGGTTGTAGGGGACCTAGAAATGAAGTCCTATAAGAGGAAAAACGTACACCATCTTAACGACTCCATACGCCGTAAGCGACTCGAAAGATGCATACAACTAAAAGCCCGATTCGCTCCTGGGACTGAAGATCAGATTCTCTTCTCAGATGAGAAGCTGTTCACCGTTGAGGAGGCAAGCAATCGTCAAAACGACCGTATTCTTGCTTCTCGAAATCAGGATATCCCAGATAGCATCAAGAACATTGATAGAGTCCAGAAGTTTCTTTCTCTCATGGTATGAGCGGGAGTGTCAGCAGACTCACGAACAAACCTGATTTTTGTCCTCCGAGGAGTGAAAATAAACTCCCAGACGTACAGAGAGCTGGTCTTGGAGCCTGAAATTGTGTCTGTTGGTGTGAAGCTCTTTCAAAACCATCCTTGGAGTTACCAACAAGACTCTGCGCCTGCACATGCTTCGAAAGTATCCCACGCTTGCTTCCGAGAGCAAAATATCGATTTCATAAATAAGGATGAATTGCCACCATCAAGCCCAGATTTAAACCTACTCAACTATTCTGTTTGTGCAAACTTGGAGAGCAGTGCCTGTGCGAAATCTCACAAGAGTTTGGAGTCCCTCAAAGTTAATTTGTCGAGTGAATAGCAGAAATCCCACCGGAGGAGCTGCCAAAAGTGTCCATCAGTTTCGGGGTAGACTAACTTCCGTAATTCATAAAAAGGGAGGCTATATTGGATGATATTTGTAATGTTTATTAAGAACATAAGTCCTAAGAAAATAGGAGTTTTCATGGCTTTGCAATGGATAAATTTGAAATTATTGGGGAATTTATATATAACAGAACATATTAGACACCCTATATACATGTTTTATATTCTAGCTTGAAATTTTCGAATTCAATTCGAAATATCACATATATAATTATACTTAATTAATGCTAAAAGTTGTCTAGCTAACTAATGTTACTTGTTATTAAAGTCTCAATGCGAATAATTCAATAATTCATTCAATATCATATTAGGATCTAACTATCTTGCAATAGGAAATTTAATAACTTTCACATTTGTGGGATATATAAATTGAATAAACAAACAGAAAAATATTTAATACGTCAAAAACATTGAGAGTAAAAATGTCTTTTGTAACTCTATTGGGTTTATCTCTGTATAACACCCAACAATAGTCCGCCATCATACTGTCATTCCAGAAACCTTGATATCTATTTTCATTCTGAGAATGTCTTGGTGAAACCGTTCGCCCTGTTCATCGCTTACAGCATCAAGGTTTTCTGAAAAAGATCAAGACGGGTGTGCAACAAGTGTAATTTCAATAACATACGGTATCTCATGTTTTCATATGATTGAATTAAGTTTTTTACTCCCTCTATATGCTCTGTTGACTTCATACAAGGGTTGTTTAATAAGTATTGAGACTAATGTATCACATTCATATTCTAGTTAATACAACTCTAAGCCTAATATCAAATTACAAGCCTAACCTGATAGTTTAACTTCGATGCAATATACTCTTTACTCTACGTACTAGCATATTCTTCACTATGAATTTTCATTTGTAAGGCTAGTTTTTTCAACTGTTAGATTATAACAAAGAAGGAAAATGACAAATAATTTAGTGCCTGTGGAAACGGGGAAGACTGGCTCATGCATTCTTCGTGAAATTCAGGATATTTTCGGTGATGAATGTCCTTCGAAAGCCACCATATATAGATGGATCGATCATTTTGATAATGTCGATGAGGAATTCCACGATGACCCTCGTCCAGGTCGTCCAACTTCCTCAAAAATCCGCAATAATATCGAGAGGGTCCAAACAATTTTGGCAAGGACAGGCGAATACTCTTGCGAGAGTTAGAAGAGAGGGTAGGTATATCAAAAGCCACACTACACTCGATTATCACTGAAGATCTGGAAATGTCAAAGGTAACTCCGCGTTGGGCCCAAAACTTCTTTCAAAAGAACAAAAATACGAAAAGGTCAGAGTAAGCAAAGAATTACTTTCAAGATACAAGGCAGAGGAAGACTTTTTGGATCGTATAGTAACGGGGGATGAAACTTGGTTTCATTATTATGAACCAAAGAGCAAAACTCAATCGAAGCAGTGGAAGAGACGTGATGAACCTGTAGCCATCAAAGTATAGGCGCAAAATCAGCAGGGAAGAGAATGGCAACAGAATTTGGGATAGGGAAGGAATTATGCACCTTGACTGATTGCCTGAGAAGACATCCATAAACAGTGATTATTACGTTGACGAATTGAAAGAATTGCGTCAAGTGGATAAATGTGAGAGGCGAGGCAAGTTGACATATGGCCTATTGCTGCAACATGACAACGCAAGGCCGCCATGTAAGCTCCAAGGCAATGGCTGCAATAAACGACTTAGGATTCGAATGCCTTCTTCATCCCCCGTATAGTCCAGACCTAGCTCCCAGCGACTATTGGCTGTTTGGAGAAATGAAGACACCTCTTCGATGGAAGAGATTTGAGGATTTCAAACGGCTGGAGTATGAAAGAAAACAATGGGAAAAGGGACTCCTAAAGAATTCTACACCACTGGGCTTGAAAAGATACCAGAACGATGGAAACGATATATAAAGTTAAAGGGAGAATTTATTGAAACATTTGATAATCAATTATGATATGTATAGGTTTACTATATCAATTATGAAAAGTCTCATTATTTATTGAACAACCGTTGCATTATCTAAACAGTTTTCACAAATCCCTTTGAAAGATTTCCAAGCAGGGAATTACTTATCGGAAAGTATATTGTCAAACTCTTCATCCTTCAGAACTTCCCTAATTTGTGGTCCGATAGATACACCCTCTTTAAGCTTAGCAACACTTAGTTTAGGAAATTTCTCAACAATATAGCGAAACCCGTAGGATTTGTTTAACCATTGTTTTGACGAAAGTTTTCATCAATCCGAGTTTTATATGAAGTAGTGCAAAAAAAGATATTATTTGGATCTACTAATGGTGTATATTCAATATTGGATGTTCCTACTTAAAAATCTGTTCTCTTTGGCCAATCACGTTTTTTGTAATGATCTATTGTTGCACGACTGTTCCATAAACAAAGAAATCAACAATATTTGATAAATCCTTGTTACAATCCCATTAACAGACTGATGACCTTAAGATCCCAACACATATTCCACCTATGTGTCCTATATTTGATCGCAACAAACCTCTTCCAGGTTTATCTAGGACTCTTCAACATGTACAGAGTGAGCAATTAGAATTGCAGGATTTTTAATTCCGTTATGCAATAAATCGTCTTTCATGCTACGTTTCGATGAATCGATATCACCTAAAGGACAATCAAAATGCTGGCTATCTATTCTCTGGAGGTCATTTGTTATGGCACGTTGTTGTGATTTTAAACAAAGGATCCACAAACATAGCGAAAACTGTCTGGCGTAGTGATACATCTACGATGCAATAGGAGACACCAGATTGATTGAATCAAAAAAGAGAAAAATAGAGCTAGTAAAATGGGAAATATTGCATTAAAATACAAATTGTGTTACTTTGCTATTGTGAAATTTTAAAATATTTGGAATTATGTTATTGAAAATAATAGAATAATATAGTTGGATTTATGAAAGGGCTCTATGTGGTAGATAAAAGCGGTGAGAAGATTTGAAATCAGGACACAAAATCAAGTTAGAAACATCATATCTGATCTGGATGAAAACCTTGTTGACCTGTGTTATCAATACTCTAGAGGAACAATACTTTCTAGTCTCAAAGCTAGTCCTTATTATCCTTTGATGGCAGATGAATCCACCGATGTAGCATCTCAGTAATAGTTCGGAGTTTGTGCTTGTTAGAAATATGATGGAGTCACTGATCTATTCTCTTTTATTTTCGTTTTGGACCCTCTCCATCTCCCTAACTCTTATGGTATGGCAATGATGAAGTTACCATAGAGTTGTACAAAATGTCAACTTTTGTGGTGATAATGGTATATCACAAGATACATTGATGGAGAGGAAACTGAAACAGATTGGAAATTGTTTCGGGGATAATTCTGGTACAATTCAAGAATCGCTCTTTGCGGGAGGAAATTGTTGATCATTATCAAGGACAAAAGAACCGTAGGATAGTACTGTAAGGTTCCTGCTTAAATCTTGTGTATTGTTGAATACAGAAATTAAACTAGAAAATATTTTGGCATATAAAGCCTCCCCATAATAATAACTTCCCCAAAGCAAATGCTGGATTAACCTGCCCACTCCAGCCGAATTTATATGGCTGGGCGGATCAAACTAGTTTAATGGGCAGGGCGAGCGCGAACCTACATACTTACACGAGTCATGGCCTGCAGTGTATTTTCCCTTGCGTATTTTACAACATACAACGCATCCATATACTGCATTTCTAAGGTGTTCATTCTGATCAGTGCCCTGGGGTAACAACTGTACCTATGCGCATTGAGCGATTTTATGATATCATATCAAGGTAAGAATTCGGATAACAAGGGCTCTTTAAGATAATATTAGAAATGTAGACTTTTTTAAAGCAGGGTTGATTTTAATCATGATTTATCAAGAAAATCATCAATATCGAAGAATTTTCATTATTTTGAACTTTACTTTAACTAAGACTTCTATATTGAATTATTTCTTATAACATTTTACCGTGTTCAATAATTATTCCATTATTTTAACAGAATTGGGGGCTTGATTATTTCAATGTACCCTATCATACTAATAATGAATTCCTTGAGCTCCGAACTTATCGTAATGTCGAGAGTATATGTTGTACTTATCAATCCATCAAACAGTATATGTTATAACAACACTTGTATCTGTTATCTCAACTTTGATCATTCTCAGCTAGAGATGGCTCCTTATTCGAACCTCCCAGAAATTCACTGCAGTATATATGGGTAAATGTTATTAGTCGAATGTACGAACCTATCATTCATCAGATTAGAAATTGCTAGTGAGCTCGGGATTATCCCTCTCTCCACAACACCGCAGTTTTGTGAAATTTGTGAGGATGTTACCGCACATAATAGTGATTTCAAGGATACATCTTGGATTTGGAATTCACAGGGAAGAATCAACTGAAATTTAATCATGTGTACGATTTATGATTAGTGTTAGAAAGAAATATCGTTGCCGATCCATTCCGTGTATCTCTACTCCAATACATTAGATGATTATACTCTACTTGGAGCTCGTGCAATACTTGGGGAGCATTTTACACTATAGCACTATTGTAGCTAGTAACTGCAAAATCCCTATGTAGTGTTCATGCATTGCATATTCAACGGGAACCGCTGTCTTCAAGTACAATACTATAGAAACCTTTATAAGCTCTTTTCACAGTTCGGGGAGCATTCGAATTGGCAAACCTGTAATTCTAGTTTCAAGCCTTCCCATGGTTGATTTGTTAACTTGTCCAAGTTTTTCTATTTAGTTTGAGCATCAATTTTATTTTACTATTATGTTTCTAGACTAAATTTCCAACTGCATACACCTGTTTCTGGACTTTAGACGTTTTCTGACAAAACCTTGGAAGTCATGGGCAAGGTCCCATCATATAGAAATCAAATTAGTAATTTTCAGAACTTTTTGTGACATCTTTTCGATAATTTGCTATATTTTGTCTCGGAAATGACATACTTCACATTACTACCTTTCTATTGGGCGAAATAGGTATATCTTGTTTAGAACATTTATGCTAGTTTTCATTACACATTTTCATTCAGAAACAATGAATATCCATTTCTTTTGAGATATTGCATTTTTGATTTTAGATTCCTATTCTGCATTAAGAAATGTTCATTGTCGATTCTTTGGTATCTGATAGCATTCTTATGTTGATAATTATCAATTATGCCACTTGTCTGTGCCATCTTAAAAATAGTGACAATTTCAATAGTTCTTAGTGACATTCGATAATCATTTTCAAATCTATCAATCTTATCTCGTTGAAAACTTCTTCAATAGTTATTTGATTCATAGAATTCATGTCTTAAGTAAAACAGACATCAAATTTCGCGTATATACTCTTTGTGAGCTATTTATGTGTACCTTACATTTTCCATATGTGAGGTGCACAAACTGGCTCATAAAGAGTTAATTATGTATGTATTAATCTTTTTTACATTAGGCGATGTAAATAAATTACTTGTTTCTCATCCATTTTTTCTGCGAAATAGGGGCGGGGGACGGCATTATATTTTATTTTTTGCTTAGCGTAATTTTTGCTAATTTATTTAAACTATCTCGTTAATACGAATTTTTGATAAGATGAACAATATTCGTATATAATCAGGTCCCTACAACCGTACTTCAATGGATATTACTCCGGTTTATGAACTTCGGAAAAGCGAATAAATTTTAACCGTACAGTACATTGGTGTTCGTATTAAGCTTTCACTGCATACGTATGGGAAACCTAATATTCACTTCCTCTCTATAATCGAATTATTCTACAATTTAAATATGAATGATAAAAATTTAGTGAACACCCCAGGGCTGATTTTTGTCATATAGGGTGGGATATTTGGCCCTGACTCGGACAGTTTTGAGTTTTGGACGAAATTCACACCAGACGAAATTATGGTACTATTGCCAACTTTTTGGATTTTCGAATAATCACATAATTAGCCACACTGCTCAGCGACCTAGCAAGCGAAGGGCGTATGTGTTGGATAGTTAGCTTATTTCGAAGATGCTCATCCGCGAATATAATTATTATAGAAAGATATGTTTTAAAATTAAAAAATTTGCCGGGGAGTGAAATTACATGCGGCGGACGGGGATGATAAACAAGTATATTATTTTATATGGCCTTACTATGCACTTTTATGACTTTATATGGTAATGTATTAACATTACTATGTATATTCAAGAGGTTCCCAGAGTTGAGACCAACATGTGATTATGGGCAAATGGCTAAAATGAGTTAAATTTGATGCTCTTAGAGTCTGAACGTCACATATTCCAAGATCATATATGTAATTAATATATCATATAATCACAGCATTTCGGAATTATTTCAAGAAGATGCTAGATATTAATCAAGTATGACGGTCCAATTTTGACATTTTCAGATCTTCATGTAGATTCTAATGAATTTTTCATATTTTCACAATTTTGCTCCAATGTTAGGCATGTGTAATCGTGTATTGATATTCGAATTTTTACGTTCATAGTATTTATTTTCATAAAATTCATATTAGTATACGAATGTGAAGTTTGTTTTCATCTAGGGACACTTCGATCGCTAATTTGAGTCACATTTATATCACTTCAGAATATAACTATATTTGTATGAATCAAAAGATTGTTTATGTATTTATTATGAATCATAACTTTGAGATGAATCCTTGAATCTATTTACCTTTAGAACCCGCTAAAAATATATCGATTTCTTATTTCGTAATTTCAATCTGACACGAAAATACTTACAATTTTCAGATTGTTTCTTAGGAACCCATAATATTACAAAACCCACGAAATTGATATATCTTGATCACCTTACATGAACAATATAATCCATATTTTTGTTATTTCAAATTTTTTTGATTTTTACATCATTTCTTTGATTTTGTCGCGTCATCCTTGGTGATTACTGAGCATTTTATCCCTATTCTGCGGTAAAACATAATTCTTCGAAATTTATGCAACAAGCCAAATGTCAAGAGGTTTCGGAGTTTTTAAAATTGATAACATTTACTATAAAGTCAATTGCAAAGCGATGTTGGGTTTCTTTGAATAGCTTGTATAATGTCAAAGCTACAGTGTCAGATTCCAAAATTTTGAATCATCGAAAAGGAGCTGGTAGACCAATGAAAGTTTCCAAAATAGCAAGTTATCTCTTCCATCCAAGCTCCGAAAAATCGACGAGTACCTCTAAGAAGGATAGTAGGTGAATTTAAGGTCACTTAGGATTTAGATAAATCTAGAGAGTCGGTACGGAGGACAATAAAGAGTATTGGACTTTCTAAGAAAGTTCCGATCAGTGGGTCGGGAATCATTCTCCAGAATGAGAAAATACGTATCGATAGGGCCAAGAAACACTGGAATATTCACTGGCACAGATAATATTCACGAATGAATGTTCTATCTGGCTAAATCTGGGTAGAATTCGAATGTGGACAAGAGGTGAACGACCAATCCTCAACATTCCACATCATACTCCCAAAGTACACATTTGTGGAGGAATTTCTGCTCGAGGTGCCACCCCAGTGAAGGTGTTCATGCATAGCTTAAATTCAGAACATTATTGTAATGTTTTAAATGAAGTTCTGTTTCAGACTGCAGAAACATTAACCCTAATGGCTGGAAATTGCAAGAAGATGTTTCGAGTATCCATACATCAAAAGTTTTCATGTGCTTCAAAGAGATACACCATGTTAGACGCATAGACTGGCCTCCCAATAGCCCGGATCTCAACCTTATTCAGAATTTATGGGGTGTGCTGAAGCACAGAATAATGTTCAACGCTCCAAAACAATTGAGGAAGAAGGGGGATGATATATTCACAGTGGGAAACGTATGAACCTGATTTTCTTTCTAGCTTCACAAGTTCTATGAAAAAAGGGTGTGATCTGATAATTACCTCTGCTGGGAAAAAGATTAACTATTAGTAACATTATTGTTTTAGGTAACATCTATGACTTCTACACAAGAAATGTATTGTCAATTTCTTTAGTAATCAATCTAAATTGGATTATAGTTAGTTGATAATTGTAAATAATTTCGTGTCAGACTGTATCAATTAAATTTCCTTAAACTACAGCGGCTATCTGATATCTTTTATTACATTTGATGCTAATTCATTTGAGAGATCATAATAATTTTAGTTAGTATTTCAACTTCATTGTTGTGCACACAAGTATGTGCATCATATACCACTAGTAACGTTTGCGCCAAACTTGGGGAATAGGAAAATACCATATCATTCTTTTCCTGCAGAAAATATACTTATTGGCCTTAATAACTTTACAAATCTATTCATGTCACTATTTTTTATTCTTGTTTATTCTATTTTTTGCTTTTTGCTCTTTTGTTTAATTGCTCTCTTTACTCTATCAAAATTCAATTTTGATCTTCATTATTTGAAAATTACAGTGTAATCTGAATATACGTACACCTGTATAACCCGGAAGCCCTCTATACTCCAACGATTTTGTTCTAATATATCTTGCGACAATCCAAACTAACCTGCATAAGCCAACAAATTTCCTAAAGAGAAACATGTTCATGTCCCAACGAGTGCCAGTTTATGTAGGTTCCACTGTAGACTGATTTTGTTGCTCTTTCTGATATTCTTGATCTTTTTTCAAACCTCTACCAGCATATCCTTCGTCAATCAATATATTTGGACTTCTTCTATCCTCTCGTCTCCTCCCTGTGTTTATGACATGCTTCTCATCCTTTGCTGTATTGAGACATATCCGTGGCCTATCACCTCAAATTAAGCAATCAAGCGTTCTGGGGGAAACAAGTAATAATATTATATTCATTCATCTAGCTTAAGTTCTTCATATTTGTATTTTGTAAAACATTGCATATCTTTAGGAACTACCAAGGGATATGAAGTTGGGTAAACTTCATGGTTTCAACGATCCCTAATACCTCTGTAAGTCCTAGACTATCTCTATCTATTTGGGGATCAATTACACCAATTCAGTCTTTTGCAATAAACTTTATCTAAGGCACGAAATGTATTTTACGTTCAAAACAACTCCTGTAATATACAATCTCTTGTTTGAGATTCCTAGGGTACAAATCCTCCCCTATAATGTCCAATAAGTCCTAATTGCTCAGCCCAAGAATATCATGTGAGTTTACCAGTAATTACTAAGTAAGCTATATCTAAGAGTCCATCATTAATAACGTCTACAATTGTTAAGGATGTAACTAAAAGATCTAAGTCTTCAGTATCAGTTTCATAGTTCCTGTCCAAGGAATACTTGCACATGGATTCCAGTCAGGAGACGATAGCTCCCTGTTGTGTAGGCATTATCTTCTTCTGATTTTATTGTTTATGAGAAATTATAGAGCGATTCTAATAGTTTATTTTGTTAAATCAGCGAAAACATGATTAGTATGGGGATTAACGTCGTGATCACTAGGAAGTTTTTGAAATTATGTGATATTTACTAAGATTGGTAGTCATTGAGAATTTAGTCCGTGCTTAAGTTCGAACTTAAGTACGAACATTGAGTCACCTACCTGGGTTGCTTAAATAAGCCACTGTGGCTATCAAAGGGATATTTGTCCAATCCCCTATGGTAGTGGTGTATAACCTAATACATTACACAATGATACAAAATATTTTGTTTCCTTTTTACTAGGCCGACTCCCACTATTTCAAAATATAGTGGCTCAGTCCTAAAATGGCTGACTTAGTACTTGGGGCATTCGAAAAGTTCCCATCCTTAATACATAGCAGCCAAACCCTACTTGATTACATGAGATGCATAATATTTCCTAATAGTCCTATCGATTACCTATTAAATGCTGTTAGTCAATTTCCTCTAGCTATTTTATTTCTTGACCTATCCTACTCTCAATTTTACCTATTTTCGAGAGTCAATTTTTCATGGCTTCAAGATATATATCAAGCAAAACCGAACAATGAGCTTACATAAAGATTCGCACCGTACTCTGCGACAAACCATTCCAAATACATGAGGATCTCGTCATCATTAATCATGGGGAAACTCTAGCGTATCTCACTATGAAGGGATAGGCAGGTAATTAAAGGCTAGTAGAGGCAGTATTGGAGATGACCCTCGGACCGGAAGAGCAATTTCCACTACCACCCCTGAAATTGCCTCTCAAATTCTGGAACTATTGGATATTGACCCCCTTTGAGCGTTGAAAGATTGCCCTACTCCTGGATAACTCACCGGGAGTGTTCATATAAAACTACACGTTTATCTCGAATATCCCAAAATTTCAGCGCGATGGATATAAAAATCCTCACAATGGGTCAAAAGGAGTAGAGGGCTTCGAAAAATAGGTGTCAAGTATATAGAGATTGGGATTCTCGGAAGTTATTTGAAATCGTTACTGGTGACGAAACTTGGATTATGTTTTCCGAACCTCTGCGTAATGAACAAAGCAAATAGGGCTTCCAAAAGGTTCTTATCCCTCGAAAAGGCACGTCCGGACTTCCGAAACGATGATGTTCTCTACAGCATATTTTTTATGCGTATGGGCCAGTGACTCACATACCTGTGCCTAAAGGAGACCGACTCAAAGTAGAATTTTACGCAGATAAATGCCTAAGAGAAGTCTTGAAAGTCTCTAAAACACGACGTCGCGTACAGGAACTCAAGGAATCAAACTTCTCCATGATAATCCCAGACTTCATCTTTCGAAACGCGTTAGGAAAGTTATTTAGGATATCGGGTTTGAAGTGATGGAACATCCTCCGTATTCCTCAGATCCATTACCTTGTAATTTCTGGCTATTTCCTGAGCTGAATACACATCTCTGAGGACGGCTATTTCATACTCGACAAGAGTTAGGAAACGGGATTTACCACTACCTCATTTCAATGGACAGAGACGAGTATGCAAACACATTTCGAGGTGGGTAGAAAGGCTACAACTATGCATAGATGTAGAGTGGGACTTTTTCGAACATTATATCCGAAGTTTGATTAAAAAGATGTTGTAGTGTCAGGATATTCATCAAAGATAGGAACTTATAATCCTCTAAGTATAATAGTTAGTATATATGTTAATGGTTTTAACCTGGCGTATGCGGCGCGCCTACAGGCGCATAAATTTGGGTGATTGTATCTCTAGGCTTATGAAAATTTCTCAGAACAAATAATATACATCACTTAGTCATAAATGTATGTTACTTTCTGGTGGAGTATTTGTATTATAACTAGCACTGTAATGTTTTTGTTTGGATGTAGACTGCAATTCAAATTGGCTAGACATTCGATTAAATACGAGGGGCACTCAAAAAGTTTTGACGTTGATCGACATATCAGATAGTAATCATAAATTTGACTATTTCATTTTTCAAAATACTCTCCCTGACAATGTATACATTCTTTCATTCTCCTAATCAATCATCAAAACATTTTTTCCACTCTTCTTTCGGTATGTCTCCGATCATTTGGAAAAGTGCCGCTCTCAACTCCTCATTAGTCGAAAATCTCCTCCCACGTAATTGATCTTTGAGTCTAGGGATCAGCCAGAAGTCACAACGGGCTAAATCAGGACAGTAGGGCGGGTGAGGTAATGTTTTGAGTCCAGAATTTTCCAAAACTCACGAGTTCCTCTTGCCGTATGCAATGATTGATTATCATGATGAAGAAGAATTCCTCTAATGCCTGTCTTCTCCCACTGTGACTCAATTGCTGTGATGACTTTGGGTAGGCACACTGTAGTGTACCAGTCGGCAGTAACAGTCTCTCTATCCTCGACAGCGATAGCTTCCAAAAACCCACTAGATCTGAAAAAAATCGCCCACATTTGTTTCCAAATAGATCTAGCCCTCCACAATTTGGCTGGAGGTGGGGCATCTTCTTCAACTCACTCCTTTGACATTAGCTTTATTTCTGGATCATAATGGTATATCCATGTCTCATCACCTGTAAGGATCTCAGAAACAGCTCTTGAACTTCCATTAGAAAACCTTTTGAGCATAATTTTGCAAAAGTCTATGCGGGGTATTTTTTCTGTGAGTTCAAAGAATGGGGATCCATTGGCCACACAACTTCCTCACACAAAGTTAATTGTGCAAAATGATATTAATTGTCCCCGATGATATCTCGGTTTCATACTCTAACTGAGCGTACGTAATATGAGGATCTTTAGTAATTAGATCTAGCATTTCGTTGGCATTTTCTTCACTATGTGAAATATTCTGTCTTCCTGTATGAGGAGCATCTTCAAGAACAAAGTTTCCGTAAATAAATTCCCTGTACCATCGTTCAACTGTGCTTAGAGAAGGAGATAGATTCGTGAAATGTTCCTGTAATAATTCATAGATTTCTACTTTTGTCTTCTGTAGTTTGAATAAGATAAAAATCATTGCTCGAAAATTACGTTTTGTGGGATCAGATTTAGATTGAGATGTTATAGAAGCCATGCATACTAAAATTATCTAATTTATGAAAGTAGAATAGATAAATGAATGAAAGTTTCAAAGTAGACTAATAAAATATGTCTGTAAAGATGGATGCAGAAAACATCCGACAGATTAATGTTTTCATATCAAACTGCAAAACTTCGAATGCTCTTCATCTAGATACACTTATTTATCAAATGAGATACAGTGCAGTTCGCTTATTAGCAAGTCGGGGTTTGCACGAGAAAACTAACCAATAGGGCAACTCAATCAATTCGATAAATACTGTTATTGTATGTACACGTATATACGTGTATGTGATGATATAATATGTATAATGTTATTGTAGTACACTTGCGAGAAAGCATTCTGCTTAATTCAAAAGCAACCACAATTTCCTCCAAATTGAAGAATGTAACTTAGGTTTACTACTATCCTACAGAATAATCTCATTATAGCAAGTTCTTGCTAATAAGCGAATCTTGGCCATAAGTGAACTTGTTTATACTTAAATCCCTATACCATTGCTTCGTGCATTGAAAAATATTGGTAATTTGCGAATCTTGCTAATAAGGCAATTACTAATATACGAACTCTACTGTATCATATTTTTACACCTTTTGGTGAACATTTCAAAATTACCCTAGAGATTTGCTTCCACATATTCAATTGCGTTAAAAGGACGTAGAATTCGAATTTACACTTTTATTATCCTACAAGATTATTAAAATTCAATTTTTCATTCTTTCTTATAATGGATATTATGTAGAAGAGAATAATTTAATTAGTATATTATGTATTCCCTTAAATAATTCGAAAACTATGGAAATGCACATATAACAAACATGTTACTGATATTTTGTTGCTTTTGTCACTGAAACTAGGCTCCTTTATAGATTCTGTTATTTTGCTTGGATATTTCCATCTTATTCTCGGAATTCATGGCTGTGGGAAATCTTCTGCTAAGTATAGCAAAGGTTTCTGCAGCTCCATCAAGAATACTGCCTTTCAACAAGACCACTGGGGTCGAACAATTGTACTTCCTGACTGTTAGTGGGGCAGTTAACTATTCTATGAAGAATGTCATGGACAGCTGTAGCCCTTGAAATGCAATATTTTGCGTGACGTTAATTTCAACCTTGATCGAGGAAGAGGCGATATTTGTGTTAGGTGTATTAACACGCTCATGAATTGTCCTGTCTCCTCCCTGAACTTGCACTGTACCAGTGTTAATTCTATGTGTCAGGTTTACACTCACTGACATTTGGTCTTCATGATAGAATCTTATTCTAAGCATGATGGTCTGCAACATCTCAGATTTGAGTCTAAGGCTTATTCATTAAATGAGGTAATATTATAGAACAACTAAATTGCTCATATCGTCCATACCGGGCATAAATGTTTGGTAGCAATGAAATTGTAACACATTTCTGTGTTGCTAAGGAAATATGTTTCAGTTTGTTGAGACTCTAACTAAAAACAATGAGTCCTATGATTCTTTACTTAACCGCAGTAGTTCGGCCATAATCAACTTCATATACACTAATACAGTAGTTCATTTTCTTTTTGATAATAGCTTATACACTAAGTGGACAAAAGTATTTCAACACACAAATATATTGTCATAAATTGTAGACTCTTTCCCGCTCCTATATATTGTGTAGTCTATATTCGTAGCTGCTATCTAGTAATTTGTACAGAATAACATATGTTTTTCAAGAATTTCAAAAAATTATTTTCGATTTACACTTTTTGAAGGTGTTAATTATTAATAACTATTAGATAATTATTGATAATCAAAATATGTGGTAATTCAAAGCCTATTAAGAATCTATAATTTCTGACTTGATATTAGAATTTTACGTAGGCGAGTTATCTCAGATTGAAATTTCCAATCGGATTAAACAATTTTTACCAGAGTTATAGATGAATTTCAATTTGTCCCACTTGTGCCACTTTTTTCAAAAAGTCGCACAGGTGGCAGGAAAAAGCGCCACTACAAGGAAATCAACTAGGGCTAGGTGGAATAAGTTGAAGTAATATTTTCGAATGATATGACTATGCTAACCCTTGAATTCCAGAATAACCTCTTGGTAGCGGCCACTTGTGCCACCTTGGGCAAAAGGTGGCTTAAATGGTACAAATAGAAATTCATCTATAACTCTGTTAAAAATTGTTCAATCCGATTGGAAATTTCAATGTGGGATTACTCGCCTACGTAGAATTCAAATATCAAGTCAGAAATTATAGATTCTTAATAGGCTTTGAATTACCACATATTTTGATTATCAATAATTATCTGATAGTTATTAACAATTAACACCTTCAAAAGTGTAAATCGAAAATATTTTTTTGAAATTCTTGAAAAAAATATGTATTCTATACAAATTACTAGATAGCAGCTACGAATCTAGACTACACAATATATAGGAGCGGGAAGAGTCTAAAATTTATGACAATATATTTGTGTGTTGAAATACTTTTGTCCACTTAGTGTATAAATGAGAAATTTTAAGTTATGGCCTCAACAAATCGAAACACATTTCCTTAGCCACACAGGAATGTGTTCTCATTCATTCATAGCCATTGTTTCAAATTTACTTGTAGCCTGTCATTAACAACTCTCAAGTATTAAATTGCTGATAGCATGGTTTTAACACAGAATAGATTTTAGCCACACAAAATGTCTACAACAGGGGTCGGCAACCTTTTGAGCCTGCGGGTCAGATTGAGTCTTTCAGTGCATTGCGCGGGGCCAAGCGATCACCATTCTCTGATCTTATTCGAAATTTATCAATTGTCGAATTGGTAATTATAAATAAATATGTTAGAATTGTCTTTAATAATTGAAGAAAACTAGAATAAGTGACTTATTAATGCAATTTTTGATGTTGTCCGTCCTTTGACAGTCTTATTACATCAGGTGATATTGTAGAAGTTGATAATCGCATTACATTTTCCAAATGGTCGTCCTTTAATCCCGTTCTTAGCTTGTTTTTTGCATATTTCATTCTTGAGAAAAGTTGCTCGCAAACATAAGTACTACTAAAAAGTACTGCAATTGTCTTGGCATGCTTCCTCATTACTGGAAATTTGTCATTTGTCAAGTACTTCTGATAGAATTCCACAAGAGAAAGATCCCGGTACCTTGACTTAAGCTCAACAGAATTTTGAAGCTCGATTAGTTCCAATTGCATCTCTTCTGGGGCCTCAATATAATTGACACCAAATGGACTAGCGAAATAACTGAACTCCCTTTGATACTTCTCTACGTCAGCAAACCGGATATCAAATTGTGCGCTTAGATCAGATATAAAAGTAGAATAGTAAGTTACATCAATTGGCTGATTTGCATTAAGACTAGGAAAATGTGCACAATTCTGCTTATCCAATTGAAACTCCCACAATCGCAACTTAACTTGAAATGCACATACATGTTCATAAAGGACGTTAACTAACTGGTTCTTTCCCTGTAGTTTCAAATTTAAACTGTTCAAGTGATTGGTAATATCCACAAGAAAAGCAAAATCTGACAACCATTTTGAATCACTAAATTCAGGAACTTCCAAACCCTTTTCTCTAACGAATGTCGTCAATTCATTTCTCAGCTGATACACTCTCTCTAGCATGGCACCTCTGCTTAACCAGCGAACTTCGCAATAATATAATAAATCACCGTATTGAGAATCTATCTCTTCCATCAGTTGTTGAAATTGACGATGATTCAACCCCCTTGAGCGTACAAAGTTCACAGTCTTAACAACCACTCGCATGACTTCTTGCATCCTCAAAGATTTTGCACATAGGGCTTGAAGATGAATTATGTAGTGTGTCCGTACTAAATTTCGCTCGGTTCCAACATTTCTCATCTCTTTTTCAATTAATGAAACAGCTCCGTTCACGGTACCGGTCATTGCTGGGGCACCATCTGTTATCACTCCACAAAGATCATCTAATTTTAGACCAAAGTCATCTATAACCCTTTTAACAGCATTAAAAATATTTATATCAGTTGTAGTATCCCTAAGTGGAACCAAGCTTGCAAATTCTTCAGTGATATCAAAGTGGGCATTAATCCCTCTTATAAAAACAGCAACTTGAGCAGTATCCTTGAGATCAGTACTCTCATCCAAACAATGGCGAAAAATTCAAATAGGCGCGTAAGTTCTTTTAATGATAGTTTGATGTCAGCAGATAAATCTTCAATTCTACGTGTGACAGTTCGTGCAGAAAGACTGATGTTAGCGAACAGGCTTTTTTTCTCAGGGCAAACAAAGTCAACCGCAGTTACACAGTGGCACGAAGTGGCTAAAACCTGGAAGTAGGTATTAGGGTACTAGATAACGTATGAAACTATATTATTGACATATGGGGAATCGTATCCAAGGAATCGATTGACGTAACTAGATTTTTCTAAGTCTTTGGGTGTGAAAGTAATGATGTCATTGTCACATTCAAAAATATTTTGATTTTTTTATCGATTTTAATTAAACCAATTTGTGAGTTATAGGTTCAGAAATTGAATGTTTTATGTTTTGATATTATTAACACTATTTAATGTACATTTTTATAAACTTATGAGACCACATTTCTTGTTGAAATGACCTACCGTTCATTGAACTGCAAACTATAACGTATTTATAATTAGAGACTTCACCAAAATATCTTGACAGCTCTTTAACTCAGATAGATCTGGCTCCGAATCGTTTTTGGTAATATTACGAAATGATGCTAATATTGGATCACTTTGAGAGATAAGCCTGACGAACACATCTTTAACGTTGTCTTCAAAGCTAAATTTTCTTGAGAGTCTCTCATGGTATCGCCTGACCAATTTATTGCAAGATTCAAGGCCTTCTTCAGACAAATCTTCTAAGCCAAACCCATCGTTATGATCTGCAATTATTTGTGGTGCATGGGCTAGAAGTTTATGTAAAGTTGGGGTTACTTGTGCCCATGAAAAATTGGTTAAAATGGATTCGTAAGTCTCTCGGCATACATTATCAAGGCCTTCAGTATCCACTTTCCTGTTGCTATTATACAATCTCAGGATAGCACTCAAATTATTAAAGATTGTAGTGACAACCTGATGTATCTCTTGAGGAACAACCGTCAATACCCAATAGAGAAAATCTTGCACAGTATCATCGCTACGTGTGAAGCATCTCCGAACAACATTTCCGGTTGTGGTGGTTCCTCCTTGGACTGATGGTGTGTCAATGGATATACTAAGTTTTTCTTCAATAAGGCTAGTAATAAATTTCTTGGCCCCAAGAATTATTGGCGAAGTTGGTGACCATTTTTGAATAGCACCACACTGTAAATGGCAAATCAATATTAGGAACCAACTAAATGTTCTCAAATATGCATGTAGAGGAGAAGCTGATATGATGTCTTTTTCTGAGATCGGTTTGTGTGTTAAATTGAATCTTTGATTTGTTGGCAAAGACAAAAATACTTCCTCATCAACCTCATCAAATACATCACACAGTGGGCATTTTTGGGGGGTGAAATGGAAATAGGAAAACCATGCAAGATAGAGATATATGATGCATTATTAGCCAATAGGAAATTACCCCTGAGAAAACGATTTCTGCATAAAAAAAAAAAATCTAGGTCATCTCATTAAAAGTTATGACGTCATTGACACCTTTCATATTATCATAAATTATAGTTTTTGAGCTTAAAATTCAGTTGCTAGAGGCGATAGAAAGCTTATTTTGGATCATAGACACACATTTAATATACCCACATTTAAATTGTATCTTGTGCTTCCATCTATTTCAATCATTATTTATTAGCAAGTTAATTGTGAGAAAAGAATTTCTTGGTCTGGAGGTTCAGAAGAGTAGGTTTTCTTGCTTGCTTTTGTAAATTTTCTATACATATTGAGGACAGGATCACTATTACACATCAGTCGTATAAAGATATCTCGAGTATTCAGAGAAAACGACATTTTTCTGGCAAGGTGTTCGCGATACCTTCGGACGAGTTTGTTTGAAACTTCAACTGCTTCTTCAGAGAAGACTTTAAGTCCATGGCTATTGTTACAAGTTCTAATGAGTTCTGAAGAATGGGCTAGTAATTTATGCAAGGTTGGACTGATGTTTGCCCAAGGGAACCTGATTACAATGTATTCGTATGTGTCCTTGCAAAGAATATCCAGTCTTTCAGTGTTTATCTCTCGGTCGCTGTTGTAAATACGCAAACATACTGAAAGGTTAGTGTGAATGACCTTTATATTTTCATGGTATTCTGTTGGTATCAAGGAACAAACCCAGTAAAGAAATTGGTTTTTGTCCAAGAAACAATTTCGAGCAACATTGCCAGTTGATGTAGTGCCACCATCACTGCTGGGTTGATCAATCTTCATACCAGTCTTTTCCATCAATAAGCCTGAAACAAACTTCATTGAGTTTTTTATGCCTAAGGATGATGGTGACCACTTCCTTGCACCTGATTGCAGATGATAAACGACTGTCATAAACCATCTGAAGATGCACAAATATGAATGTAGTGGAGAAGAGCAAATTATATCGATGTCGGAAATAGGTTGGTGAGTCAATCCAAGACGGTCATTGGAACTTAGAGATAGAAATTCTACTTCATTCACGCTTTGAAACAGTTCTTTAGCCGATGTTATTGAACGATTAATAGGAAAACCATCTCGTATAAGTTCGACATCATGCAGTTGTTTGAAAGTTGGAATACAGAGTTGGCAGTGAGCACCACCGGCTCCAGATAGAATTCCTGCCATTTTTCCATCGAACATGGTCCTGAGCAATTTTATCCTCACAAGTCCTTGCGAGAGTAGTATCCCATTTTCTTCCATGTCTGCTACTTAAGGATTAATATAAGTATCCATTAGATGACGTACATTTTCGCTATTTTCTTTGGCAGCTAGTAAAGTGACTGGGCGAATCTGAAATTGTGAGTTGGGCCTTTCGTTTTCCCAAATAAGTTTGTTTGCGCTGTCGTGGATAGCGAGAGGTTTGAAAGCAAAGAGAATGAAATTTTTGGAACCAATATCTGGTGACTCTTGAATCTGATTATAAACTTGATGGGATCCAGATCCATCCAAGCCATCTGTTGCAGAAAATGTCAACGGGAATTCAAATTCAGAATCTGTGGGAAGTGATTCGAGTAGGCGGGAAATTGTCTGTTTGATGATAGAGATATAAGATGTCCCTACTCCCATAGGCGCATCAGACACATTGCGGATAAAAATGAATTCCTTCTCCAGAGTAATATCTGCTCGATACTGGGAAATTAGCTCATACTTAGGGAATAGTACATTGTCTGACTTACAAAGTCTCCTCAATTCAATGTACTTTCACTTACCTATTTCCAGTTGCCCTAGGAGGAACGTAGACTTAGCAATTGAGATGTGTGTCTTTATATTGCCTTGAAATGTGCCTTTGCTGACTATTTCCAGACAGAAGGAACTGGTGGAGTAATCTCCTGAAGAAGATGAGACAAATTGCAGAGCCATGGCTGCCATCGTTTTGCTATCCACGTTCTCATTAGCTGCTAAGCTTTTAATCAGGGCTTCAAGAGGTCCCAGATGTACCCTTTGTCCTTTAATTGTTAATTCTAGGAATGGTTTCCTGATAGCCTTTGCATGAACTTGATTAGGAGTACAAATATCACCTTCAGACAATAACCGCCTCTTCTCTGCCAATGTTGAATTGTCAAAGAATATCATATCATCCCATGTATTTAGGTCGTTTCTTTTACGAAATATCTCTCTATCACCCTTCAACTCAACGAATTTGTATCGGATACAACTATAATATTTATCATCAAGTTGCTGACTATCCATAAATACGATTGTTGCATCTCTGACAGATTTACGTGAGGATAGAAAGTCAAAAGCTTCCTTGTTATTCATAATGCTAATATTTCATAGGGAAATTTTACATTAAAGTTACACCCATTCAAATGAATGCTTGATACTTTGGGCGCCCTCCGGCGGGTCTAAACTATTATATTTTTTGAATTTATTATTACAACCTACATTTTAAGACCAGTGAGAGTTCACGCAACGAAACGCCACAACAAGTTTCAGCATAAAATATCCTGTGGACGCCGAAAAAAAATGTCCTAAATAGTCATCGCGTTTTATCTAGTTTTAGAATAGAAAGTTAGAAACCAAACGACATTTCAAGATGTAAATTAGATAATTGAAATATAAATGTTTCATTATTGTAAAGGAATTCTTTCTTCTTAGTTACAAGTGCTAAAGATATAACTATGAAACTTGATCGATTTTGATATACCACACAACAGAAATTCCAATTACAAGAAGCCGCAAATATTCATCACCATAACAACCAATTTACTTGTTGAATCAGAATGAAATTACTAATTTCTAGGTTTGAAAGGATTGTGAATTCAATGATAATAAGGAAATACAATTCTGAGGGGGTAAAAATTTCATGCTATTTCCAGCAAAAAGCCCACTGTGCATCACGTGCATCACGGATAGTCCTATTTATGGGAAAGCCATTTTGAACTATGCTAATATCGTGTATCTGTTGGAACGTTGCAGTACACATTTGACAATTAGCACCACCAGCACCGCTTAAGATTTTTGCCATCTTTGTATCGAAATGAGATCTAATGATCTTGACCTCTGCATTTCCGTTGTGTAAACACAAACCACTCTCTTCGATAGTTGAAGTTTCGTTATTTCTTAATGAGTCCATCAAAAACTTGACACTCTCTTCATTTTCTGGTAGGGCTAAGAGGGCAACTGGTCGAGTGCAAAATGGCGAATTCGGATGATGAGGTTTCCATAGGATATGATCTTTTGCATTTATGATTGAGTTAACCTTGAAACCAAATAGAATGAAGGTTTTAGTCGAGAGGTCAGGGTTAGATATAGCTTGCTGGTAAACTCGATGACACCCAGATCCATCTAAGCCATCGGATACTCGAACTTTCAGCGGATAGACAAGGTTATCAGGACTTAAGTTAGATACAATTCGTTCAACTGTATGGGTGAGTAGTCTGGTGTAAGAAATACCTACTCCACATGGAAATTCTCTATGAATTATACGCACCTTATCCTGCAAATTAATTTGAGCCCGATGTTTAGCTACACTATTGTAGCCTGGTAACTTGAGATCTTCAGATAGTAACGTACGCCGAAGTTCTAAATACTTTGTTTTACCGATCTCAAGCGAATCGAAAAGAAAGGCAGATTTATCAAGTGGTAATTGTGGGTAGATAGGAGATGAGTTTCCCTTCTCGAGTATCTCTTTACAAACATTGGCACTATTCATGTCCTGCTCCTCATTGCAACAAAGTAGTAAGAGATAAGTTGCAAGAGTCTTTGGAGTTACATGCTCGTTTTCAGCGACTGATTCGAGGTGAGACTTAAGAGAAGAGAGCCGATTTCTCAAACCTTTGGTCGTTAAGTCAGCGAGCGATTTCTTTTTTGAAAGATTAAAGTCTTCTTCAAAGTTAATGGTTAATGAAGAAGAGGCACTTAACCTGGCTTCTTTGGCAGAGGACAGAAGCACATGGAATTCCAAGTATCAAGGTCCGAATATTTATGAAAAGAGGCTCTCTCTTTTTGAATATCATTGAACTTCAGACGAAAGAAATTTTGCTGATCTCGATCAAAACCATGAGTTGAAATAAATTGGTCTGCGATTGAACGGGTGCTAAGTAATTTATGCTCACAATAAAACTGAAAAGCTTGAAGGTTGTTCATTTTCTAGATAATTAATATATTATTTATTAACAAATTGTAAATACAGGGCAAAAGGAAGATTATATATATATGCATGTTTGTTTTATAAGCTTATAAAATACATTCTGAAATCTAAGAATTAAGGAACTTTTGACGAAACGTTTTCTTACAGTAGAGTGTTGATTTTTTAATGGAATCTTTGTAGAAATACGTGATGAGAACATTTATTTATATTAATTACAGGCTGAATTTTGTAAACACAAGCATAAAAATGTAAATAACTTCACGTTTTGATTATATCGCTAAGCAACCATAATATTTATATAAATTTTGAAAAGAGAATTTTTAAAAATATTAGATAAATTCAAAAGTTCATGTGATTGAAACTATATTTGCGCGAATTTTCGGGAACCTGGAAATTGTTGTATTTTATAGAGAATTAAAAATGCTGTCTTATAAAACTCATGAGACAACTTGACAGAACGCGACAGATGAAGTTATGAGACTTCGAAGTTGAGTGACGACAGAAATCCAACAGAAAAATTTATCAAAATATTTGAGCTATTTTAAGGATTTATTATTTGAACTCCGCTTATATAATCACTATAATAAGAGAGTAGTCGAAAATGCAATGGAATGAAGTCTTTGGAATGTATTAGTTGCTTAGATACTGGAATTTAAGTTCATTGATATAAATGAATATCTGTGGTTTTCAAGAATAATTTCTGAGCAAGAAATTGTAATGCTTATATACATTCCAGTTGTTCCTAAACTAAATGATGGATCATAACAATTTTAGACATTTCAAGTAATTGGATATTTCTCTTTCCAATGAACTTTAAATGGTTACTAAATATCGGATTGAAATTTTGACCAATTTCCAGGGGGTGTGCCACTGTGAGTTAGAAGACATTCTTCACAAATTCTCCTTCAGTAAACGGTTTCATTTTTCTGCCAATGATTTCACTGATAGCGAAACTTGCACAAGTACTGTTTGCGGATTCGGTATCCTGCTTTGTGAAAATATCTTGTTGTTTACACAGGATCCTCGTAGAGAATTAATCTTTACTTTTCGCTCTTTTCCAATAATTGAATCAAATTTCTCCGAGTGCTTTGTTGTGTAATGTCGCTTTAGATTACACTCTTTTACAACAGCCACAGTTACATTACACAGTAAACATAAAGGCTTATCTCCAAACATAATAAAAATGTATTGTTCAGTCTAACTTTCCCTGAATGTTCGATTTTCCCGATCTACTTTTCTTCTCTTATTTGATGCCATACGTAAATAAATCTGAACAACAAAATCACTCGAAAAATGCTAAACTTAAAGATAAGTGAAGTTAGTGAAAAATTGAAAAAATACCTTCTAAAATGCTTTTGAAATCAAGGACTATTTACTAACAATGATAAGTGAACAAAGAGCAGCCTTGAAAAGACGTAATGATTATATTTATTCAATTATATTATTGACAGGTTGTAACTTGTAAGGTGCTAAAGAAATACATTGCGCATGCATAATCACCACTATTCATTGAACGATGTATTGAACCATGCATTCACCATCAAGGATTATCTTAGAAAAATAATATTCTAAATTTTTTGCTTCCTATTGATGAACAAATTGGAGTTCACAATATGGATGCTAAGGAAAGCGCCGCGGGCCGGATGAATTCGCTTCGCGGGCCAGAGGTTGCCGACCGCTGGTCTACAAGGTATTGAACTAAAATTCTTATATATTCTCAAAGTATTCACCTCTAGCTTGTATCATATTTTCATCTTTTCAAACCAATTTACAATCATATTGCACCACTGTGATTTGCTTTAGATATCAAGGTGTTCTTTATAGATGTCGACAACTTTACTGGGGGATGAAAAGCGAGACCAAACATAAGATCTTTAACATTTGCGAATACAAAGAAGTCACAGGGTGCAAGGTCAGGAGGATATGGCGGATGGCCAAGCATTTGAATGGGTTTCTAGGCAAGGATGTCTTGGGTGATACCGTCGTTGTGATAGCTTGCATTTTGGTGATGCAATTGTAACCCTTTAAGTCCTGACTTAGAACGCTATTCACAGAGGTTTTACAGACTCCTGAAAGAAAAACTGCACAATAGCATTTAGCAGTTATTGTTCTTTATTCTGTCAATAGTACAGTTGCTATATGACCTCTTTTACAAACTAAAGTGGCAACTATTTGTATCCCAGTTGTATATGCACTCACCATCTTTGTTGGAGTATCCTCTTCTGGAAACACCCAAACCTGAGATTGTGTCTTTCTCAGACGCATAAGAATATATCCAAGCCTCATCGCATGTAACTATCTAAAAACTATACTAGACCCCCATATCGAATTCACTAGCATATATTTACGCAATCAACAACCCTAGCTTGTCTTTTGGGAAGCGTCAAGAGATGTGGGATCGCCGACTGCTCAGCTTGTGTGGACCAAGATTTCATGTAGTATCTTGCACTGCACCGTACATCTGGATATGGTAAGTTATTGTCGCAGTTTGCGTTCTACCAGTTTTTGGAGCAACTCCAAGCTATTCCCGTTTTCGGTGAAAATGCACGATAACAGTAGGTAACAGTTGAAAATGGCTGAGTCTAACCTCCATGACAACCACAGATCCATAGCCTACTAAACTCAGGGCCATTGTTTCCCAGTACAAACACAAGTATGCTATATGACACATAATTTTATACCTTTATGAATACAATTAAATTATTTAGAAGATACTTTGAGATATTTCCTTGGATCAGGTTGCGGGAATATTTAGATTCTTGGCCTTATTGTTAGGTAAACAATTGGCTACTGTTATCAAGAGCCTGGAATATGGCTTTCCTTCAGTGTAACAATCGAAACACTCATAATCCTTCAAACTCCTCACGATCAACCTTACGAAGAGTTAGTTGCACTCAAATCTTGTTTTTGGATCAGATCGAGAAAGTATTTGAGAACTGGCGAACGCTCAATTTGTAAACACCTACCAGATCGTAAGAATGAATTATGAACTTGATTAGATGGCCATTCATGTCCGCCATGATCTAGGAGATGAATCAGCGAAAAATTGTATAGAGTAACATTCTGGACACAATTATGAGGTTTTATTGTATTTCCTTGTCAAAGAAAGAGCTGCATATCCTCAGATAATAGCTAGAGCTTTTTTTGTATCACAATCTGGTAAAAATCTTCAAAGAGGGAGAATACATGTTAAAGTGATTAACATCCATCTTGACACCACAATTAGGTGTACGACCATGATCATTATCGTTATGTGGTATTGAAATGTACTGATAGATTCCATAAAGAAACCTTTATCTCTAAGGTCATTATCTTTCCTATAATATAACATGAGAATATTGGACAGTTTTTGATCCTTACACTTTCTGTTATTTGACATACCGAAACATTGTAGCTTAATCCCGACATCTGTCTATATTATCAAAATGGTGTTCAATTGGATCATTTTGTATATGAGATGATAATACATAAATGAATCCACATTCTCTGGTCAAATATTCTATAAGTTTCAGTAGAGCAATGCTTGGATGAATAAAACTAGAAAAGTTCTGAGCAGTTAGCATTCCTCGTGTAAATGGTAAGTTTCTCCCGTACTCTAGTTAAAGAACTAATGGAGATGTAAATTTAACCTGAGATAATCATACACTAGTGGTTGAGAATCTCCAAAGAGACGAACGAACTTCTAAGGAGTATTGACATAGAAAAGCTTCTAGACTTGAGAAATCAGAGTTAAAAGTGACCAGTATGATTGCTTTGAATATTAACTTTCGATTGTTGTCTAGTTAGGGAAGATACATGTGTCTAATAAAATTTCCGGAGTGTATGCTTAACGTTCTGTATATCGAGTACCAAGGTCAGTATGATTTGTAACTTTTCTTTGGTGCTAGTTTTGTAACAGAAAATTGATCTAATTTGAATAGTAACGTCCATTCCGAAATTACAAGGATTGGAATAAATAGTATAAATGAATTATTATTATAATTGCAAATACCTGAAAAGATGCTTTTGATATAGTACTCTTGGGTGGGTAGAATGGGAAAGACCTTCAAAGTTTGGATAAAAGAATGTACGACCCAAATATTCCTAATAGGCTTGATGATGTATATATCTAGATAAAGAGCTTCCACTACGATTGAGATGAGAGATACAGGGTAAAAGATCTGTATTATTCCCAACTATTTGAAAAGATTTACGTTCAAAGGAAAGTTATCTGAGACGATCGCATCTATAATTTATCCGCACTTTTCAATATTACAAATCTTATACCCGACTAATTGGAAGTAAATTTGTTGCTTTAGGATGGGCTAGTGGGAACAAACGCACAACACTGGCCATCGCATATACAAGCTGGTGACCATAGCATAAAAGTTTACGTGTCAAAAAATTGACACGCAAACATTTATATAATATGTTAGAATTCAATTAGGAGCTAATATTGTATAGGCAAAGTATGTTAAAATTTTAGAAATGGGAATTCGAATAGCATACATTCACAATAGAATTCTTAAGGACATTATTGATAATCCTGACAACGATATCAGTTTTAATCAAAAATATATGTACTTATATCATAGGCATATAAGAACACGCCTTTCATCTTACCCTAGTCCAAGCCGATTTAGCTAAGTGAAATGGCCTTATGTTTAGTATGCTATGACCAATCATGTAATTATTGAGTATTATCGCGCAGAAATGTACTCGATTTAGATTAATATTCTTATTCTTAACAATAATAACTCTAAACTCTTTTAGGTCGTACACAAAATTGTGAATTTGGGATATCATTTAGCCAAACAGTAGTGCCAGATGAGCCAATTAGTGAAGTAACCTTGAATCCAAAAAGAATATCATTTTTGGTGTTGAACTTCGGTATTCCATCAAACCGATTGTAGATTTTATGACACCCAGAGCCATCTAAGTGATCTGAGATTTAAACTTAAGGGATATTGACTCTCCCTACATCTACTTAGTACCCTAAACTTTGATATATCACTCACCCAGACTTAACTACTCATAATGTTTATCAGACCCACATTTCTATCGATATCATATATTTTCATTGATTGATTGATATCATGTATATATCCTGATGATATCCAAATTTGAGACTTTTTTTTGTCAAAGGTATATGGATAATCGCATTCAATGAAATTTGGAACTTCACGATGTACCTATCCACATAGTGCCATACACAAAACGAATATTGTGTTTTTTGACGTCATATTTTCATGGAGTAACAACTCTTCCGCTATATAGCAGAAAATATGACGATGATTTATCAAAAGTAAATTTTCTTCATTGTATATACTATATCCACTATCAGAACTATTCAAATGACAAAGCCTAGTGAAGAATAAAACATTTTAGTCTGACGTTGCCCGATAGTGAGCCCACCTGTCTAACATCTGTGAAATTTCAATTTGTTGATTACCCTTGGTCAACTAACTTAGACAAAAGGTAAGAATGAAGCAAACTATATTCACTTGTCAAATGAGTTATACAGTATAAATTTATAATTTCTGAAGCCATAGTCTCATTTTCTGTTAGAATTGAAATGATATTATCTGAAATACAAGTGTCACCTTTTCGTCAATCAATTCGGAACAAATACACAATCGATAAATAATGGATGTATAACTTGTCGCTTTCTAGGTCTTTGTGCGACTGGCGAAAATTTAAATTTTTTAGTATCTATGGTGCATCAAAATTATTTTTAATGACCTTCTGTAGAAATACTCCAGATCTTACAGGGTGGCTTTTAAGTTCCGTCCCATGCAAAAACTATTATTTATCAATTTATATATAGCTTGGTAATGATATTTATTGCTCTAATTTATGATTCAGAGACAAAACATATTTCGCGAATTTTATTCAATATAGCCTCCCTCATTTGTGTTACACGTGTAATTCGATCTGGCAAGGCCTCAATAGCAGCACGGAGGGTTTTTTGGGGAATTTTAGTCCACTCTTGGCAAAGTTTCCTCTTCAGTGACTTGATGCTTGTGTGAGAGTTAACACAAGCTTTCGTCTCGAGAATTGACCACACAGAATAATCCATGGGATTCAGGTCAGGACTGTAAGGAGGCCATTCTTCCTTGGTTATAAAACCAGGAAAATTGTCATGTAACCATGACTGGGTAACATTAGAAGTGTGTGCTGGCGCCCCGTCTTGCTGGAAAACAAATGAAGTACCTCCGAACATGTCTCGGCCTATATTCTTCAATACTAGCTCCAAAACCATTTCTCGATAATTAATTGAATTGATATTTGCCCCTTATGGAGAAAGACCAAGGGTGTCCGGCCCATTTTTGACACCCCTGCCCAAACCATCACTGACTTAAGGTTCTGTATTCGGCTAACATATCTGAACTTCTCGTCGACTTTGGAAGGAGATGATGCATTTATACGATCATTTTGTACATTGGTTACCTCCTGGATAGTGAATATTTTCTCATCTGAAAATAATATTTTTTCTAGATTTTCAACAGCGTACCGGACCAACGCACCTTTGCATCTTGCAACCCTTTTTCCTTTACCGATTGAGAAAGGAAGTGTACCTTCTTACGCTTGAATGAACTCATCCCTAAATCCCTTTTCACAATTTTAGTCATTGCTCATCTTGATACTTTCAGATCTAGAGCCATTTTCCTTATGGAACGTCTAGGATTTCGGCAAATTCGCTGGGCGATGACTTTCCCTAAGCTGGGGGTGGTTACTGAGCACGGACGGCCTGATCTCGCCCTATCTTCAACTTTTCCAGTATCCTTGTATCGCCTGATAGTGCGGTATACAATTTTCCTTCTGTTTAGAGGGAGTTTCAGGATCTTCAAAATTTCCCTTGAAGGATGTCCTTTTGTAAATAGTTCTACAATTGCCGACCTCTCACGTTCCATCACTAATAAAATTGAAAATTCTCCACAATTGTACTCTGAAACTGTATATTTATGTTAAATACAGTATAATAAGGTAAACTAATAAGGTATATAAATAGCAAAGACCAGCATGAAAATGGTTCTTATAAATCATGGGACAGAACTTAAAAGCCACCCTGTATATGGAATAGTAATTCTGGATGAGATGGATTAAATAGGTATACATTAATACAAATATATGTGACTAATTAGTTACCAGAACAATGTATATTCCGCTTTGGTGTATCGACTATCCTGATTATGAAAATGTGATCAGTTTCTCTCAATTTGATCTGCTACAAGCTTGAAATTTGGCTTGTGTGTGGAATCTGGCAAATCTATGAAGGAGTTCTAAGATCTAAACTATATGTCAAAGACTCTCTGATATAAGTATCAAAATGTATGGACCTGTCAGATTCGAGGATTTTACCAATTGTGCTTATATTACTCTATCATATGTTAGGCTCTTAGCTAGTTATTTGGGATGCAAGAAATTACTCAATAGTTCCAATTACACAATTTTTTTCAAATTCCAATTAACTAGCCTTTGTATCCATAATATATTGTGGACGATATATACATATTCAATAGATATATTTTATAATAATTTAATTATAATGCCAATGGTATAAATATGTAACTATGATTATTTTCCGTATTAATTACCAAATTTAATTTATCTACTATTATTTTCATGATGCATAAATACATAGAAAATTAAATCTTTTTCTGAATTATTTCACGGACATTAAATGGAATGTTACTGGAATAAACATATAAGCATTCTAAATAGATTTTAACGAGTAATTCGGGAAAATAGCGAAATTGCCAAATGAAAACGTAGAATACAGATAAATATTTTCCGCTTTCATCAAATATAAATTTATAAAATAAAATTGATGATTGATTGATTTGGCCAATAGAATTTCTACTTAGTGTTGTTTTAATGTTTTATACATGTACTTGATATATTCCATATTTATAATATGTATAATAGGGCTTGTTTAAATGTGCCGTAACGCTATGGGGTAGTATGTAAATTGTGACAGCCCCATTCTTCTAGAATAATAAATCGGTGAAAGCGTGACACATCGAGGAGGTGTCAATATTTATGGAGTTGGGTTACGTAACGCTTTAAACGCGCTCATAAATCAATAAGAATGGAAATGCACCCGAAGGGTGCCACCTGAGGACACCAAGTATTCACCAGGCCCGCAGCGCAAGAAAGCGAAGCTTGCTTGTATTATATATTTGGCATTGGGTAAAATTTTTAACTCTGTACATTTGAGTTTATGAAGTGGCTCATATAATTTTCACGTTTATTCGTTAATACCTTTCATACACTTTGGAGTTATATCTATTGAAAACCTAGTTTTAAAAATAATTATAACTGAATATCTTAATTTCACAAACTCATTTGGTTAAATTTACATCCTTGAATAACACAATGCCAAATAATTAACACTGGTCTGAATATTGTACGTCAAAACCATGGAGTTACCGGCTCAATAAATCCTATGAAGTTAGAGAATAAAGTTTGAATACAGCTTCACAAATACCTGGCCTGTTTAGATAAAGAGAGCGCAATCAACCGCATCGTAGGTATCAATCCACAACCGGGATGTCAAAACACAGTATTTCAGATCCAGAGGGCGTTCTGTGAACGCCAATTAGATTACAAAGTAGCTCAGAACAAAAGAAAGGATTGAGAAACACATTGCCGTTTGAGCTATCAAGCAGAATCAAAAGGTACAACTAAAATTTATGTCTTAGTTCTGCTCATTCTTCACATCTTATGTTATTCCTGTTCGCACTGTGTGGCCAAATTTAGCTAGAACGAGAAACTACATTAGCACTAAATAGTGCTTTTAATTCCCTCTGTAATTAACAGGGAAATTTTATTCTTTCTCTTTAGCTCAACTACCTGAGATGCCTGAACATCTACTGACTGTTGATGACAGTCAAGGAAAAGAGTACGGACTACATATAAGAGCTTAAAACTTGGCTCTTGTATTGCGCCAATGGTTGTGAACCTTGACTAAATTTATCTAACGATATGGGTAGAGTTTACGCTTTCTTAATTCAAGGACTTCTCCACCATAACATCGATCGACTCATTCCGAGAGAGGTCGAAGTGCCATCCTCTGCCCAAATCTATGTTCTTGACCGAACAGCTGATGGAGAACTTGAGAACCGTCAGCAAGCTATGGCATAGGTATATCTTCCAGGAATGGGAAACTGCTAGATTTGCACCATGAGATTCGCTCTTAGTTCCCTTATCCCATATTTGGTATGGATATGATGAAAGAAAATGGAGCCATTTACAACGGGCGTTCAAAAAGTTCCCGACACTACTACATAATTTTGTAACTATACAGAATATACATGTACATTCTTATATTTTCTCGAAATAATCACCATAAACTTATATGACTCGTTGTAGATGATCTAGCCACTTGAAGGATACATTTTTATAGTCTCCGGGTGGGGTGTCTTTTAGGGATCTCCAAATTGCGTTCCCTAGGTTGATTCTGGTCTCAAAATGCCTGCTTGCAAGGTCCTTTTTCAACTTTGCAAGAGCCAGAGATCTCAAGGAGTAAGGTCAGGTAAGTGGAATAGGTGATCTAGCTCAACCACTCTCATTCTATCCAACTCTGACTTTACGAGCTTAGTTTTATGTGGCCGTGCATTATTGTGCAATAATCGCATGCCCCGATCCAGACTTTGGCCTCGTCTTCCATTAATGTTTTTCTACTTCTAAGGGGCAACTGATGGCATAAAAGTCCCCGGATATTGGCTTCCCTTTTGGTATTGTTATCTGGCAAACTGGACCATGTGTATCAAAGAAAATTGAGTACAGAACCTTCTGATGTCTGAAGTCCGGCCTGGGATGAAGAGGTAGGCGCCTCACCTTTACCGACCCATACCTTAGTCCTTTCTTTGGATAGTGGCTCATCGTATCTTATTCAAGTCTCGTCACCGGTAATGATTTCTGCCAGCCTTCTTGGATCCGAGTCTTTATACTGGAGAGCATTTTCTTGCACATGTTACCCAACTGTCCTTATGGTCCTTTATAACGGAATGCGGGATCGACCTTGAACAAATTTTGCTAACTTTCAGCTCATCGATGAATATGGAGTAAAAAGCTCCCATTGAGATCCCTATACTCATAGCTAACTTCTCAACAGTGATATGAGGATCTTCTTCCACTCTCCAGCGAATTGCAGAGGTGTTACTGCTAGTGATGGCGGATCTGGACGCTCGATTCGTTCCTCATCCTCCAGTAATTCTGGTCCTTCACAAAACCGCTTGGCCCACTCCTTCACAGTAGTATTTGAAAGACTAGCATCTCCATAAACAACTTCCAAGTCAATGAGACTATCCTTCGGACCAATACCAAGAAAGCGTGCGAATTTTGATATAGGATCTTTGCTCAAATTTCAAATTTGAAGCCATAAATACTGAATAATCCAAAGATAGTCAAAAACTGTGAAATTTGAAATTATCGTTGCTAGGATACTATTGACGATATGGTGAAAGTTAAAGTAGTCCTGAATAAATAATAGAATAAGTTTCGTTATGAATACAGATACGTAATATAATATCTTATATCTTAAAATACTGCGACCAAGGTCGAGAACATTTGAATGCCCCGTTGTATTTGTGGATTGTTATTAGAGCTTACGGTGGTCCAGATCCCAGATGATACAATGCCCCTACTTTTCTTGTGATTGCTGTGATAATGCCTGGAGACAGGAATACAGAAGAAGATGTTCAAGAGACTTAGTGCTACTTGCACGTGCAGGATTTTGCAACATATCACAGAGTGTATCTGTTCTTATGATTCTTTACATTGTGTTCTTTTGTTCCCTCCATGAGATAATGGGGGGCACTTGAAAATCCCTCAAGGCCGAAGAGAAAGATATGTAGCTCTCAAGGAGTTCTACTCATATTGTATTATGGTTAGAGGTGAAGTGTTCTATCTACACCTCTGTGGTAAGCTCTACTATAAATACTTGGTTTTTATGTTTGCAAAAGTACAGCATGTGAGCCTCAATTTTTCGAAAGTTAATCAAAATAAGCTCAAAGTAGACCTATAAAGCGGACTTAGCGATGCAATCTCTGCTGGGGCAATTTATCCTAGAGAATTTGGTAGAAAATTGATATTGCCTTCCTTCTCCAGAAGGTAGTCCTGAACAGATGTTTGAATTTGATCAAGACTGCATATCCATCTCAGTCAATATTGTAAGCCATATTATTTCATTACATTTACGTGTAATCCAGATTGCGAAGAGATGACATGTGCCCTTATGATAAATATTAAACCGTCAGTCGTCCCGATTTGATAGTCACACATTTCGTAATAAAATTCGTGAATTTATTGATGATATGAGTGTAAGTACTTACTAGAGAGGCATACAAGATGCAAAATATAGTAAACAGTTTCCTATGGCATTTGCTGAATTACTACTACAGGTAATTATAGCTAACCAGTTTACAAATGTAGAATTAACAATCGTGGAGTTAATGTATGACGGTTTGAACTAGACAAACGATGTGTTGTTCCATACAATCCAACCTTTCTTCCAAAGTACAGTACTTATAATAATGTTTAATTCTGTCTTACAGTTAATCCAGTAAACTATCTTCACAAACACTCATATCAAGGTCACGATAGTTCCATTGTAAATTTCATCAGAACAAGTACCTCAAGTAGTAAGAAGGAAGTGGAATGAGATTTCCGATTACCTAGAAGCTAGATTGTTTATGCTACCGATGCTTGCTAGTGTCTATTTGGCTATGAACTCCATTCACACGTAAGGAGATTGGCACTCCATTTGCAAGGAATTCAATCCGTGGTGTTTAGGGAAAGTTCTAACCTGGAAACTGTCCTTGACGAACAGAAACACTTTACACTTATAGGCTGGTTCAAAGCCAATTACAAGATCCCTAGTGCCAGAAATATTACTTACACACAATTTCTTGATGTGTTTGTGTGGGAGGCGTCCGCATATGAGTGGAAAGAAAAGACCCAAGTTACATGGTGCCATAATTGGTCGAGTATAATTAGCGCCTCCTTGTTAAGGGGAATTTTTCTACCTGAGAATACTCCTACACCATGTAACTGGATATCGCAGTTATAAGGATATATAAACACTCCCTGATGGTACTATTTGCATTACCTATGAAGAAGCAGCAGACACACGAGGTGCATTATAATATTTGTTCTCAATCTTTTTTCTCCCACGGACCTCTTTAGTCCATTTTATGGGGGCCGCGGATCCCTGCAATAAACTTAACGAAACATTTTGAGGGCCGCGGACCCCAGGTTGAGAACCACTGATTTAGAAGAGGACCAAGAGTGTGACGATTGTTTGACAGAAGCTGCTTTATGTTCAATGGCATTAGAATTACGTCAACTCTTTAGCACAGCACTTCTGTTTAACGAGCCAGCTGACCCATTGGTTTTTGAGATAAACATTGGGCGTCTTTGGTTGACGAATTTCATTTAGGAGCTAGACATATTTCTCTTACCACTGAAATTGATAGCCATATCTTGAACAGTGTGTTGTTAGATATTGAATACCAGCTTGATAGCAGGGAAAGTTGTGGCAGATTCTCGTTGTAATTCGTTATAGTACCAGAGCACATCTGGTATCTCTGCTAACTGTTTGTATCAATAGATCACCATCACGGTGTTGACTATAAACATTCAGCTACAGACTTTTAGACCAGGAGGACTCACTCGAAGTAACAATTTTCAAGCTTCATACTCCGAGTAGTAGAATACTCTGAACCTGAGAATGAATCCATCATGATTCACCTAGATGCTGAATGTGTAGTACGCAGTGAAACTATTGATGATTTTGCTAATTTTTATGGAGGAAAAATCTAATGATTGTGATTACGTACTTTATTTATTATGATGTCATCTAAAACGAAGCAACTTATTACATCAGCAATTATCTTATGAACTAACGAAAATTCACACGCATTGCTAAGTGCGGACTCAGTAAAGCAGACTCAGCTGCTATATATCCAACTTTATTGCACAATTCCATCACACCAACTAGCTTGCCTCCGCACCGACTTAATAAGTGAATGGTTCTATAATATTATTGCATTTTCTAGATCCTAAAGAAGTTCTGTAAAATGCTTCTCGCTGGACGATGCGAGCATTCTTAATTGATGTCATTAATACAGAAACTGTTACGGGCTATATCAAGTTAAACAAGTGGATCGAAAACATCATCATAACTCTACATAAAAATCAATTTTTTATAAACAATACGTGTGGATTCCCCATGTTGCATCACAACAAGAATTTGCTGGATTGTTTCCCTGTTGAGTTAAACTTTGTTGTCATATGTTTTCTTTAGAACCTCTGACCATCCTTGATGTTTTCAATAATCAGCTTTACATATTGAACAAATATTTTCGATCTATTCGTTACAAATTAAACGAAAGCCATATGGACGTGATTCATTTGCATTCATCTGAATCATTTCATCTTTAATTCTACCTCTGAGATATGTTTTGTCTTTTATCCGGGCTAGTTGGAGAAGTGATAAGATTGAGAAGTTTAGTTGACTCAAAGTATCTCTCAAACATCAGATAAAAGTGTGTGTAGCTTATGGAGATATCTATTTTTTGGGTCTTTGCTGCTAGTACTGCTGTTTGTAATTTGTCTTTCCATTCCTTGTGCCGTCAGATTGCATCTTGTTAATTTTTCCTTTGGTACTTCATGCTAAATTGATTCGAGCTATCTAAGTATAACGAGGATTATTAAACGTATGCGATATTATTGCACACTTACTGGGTGATATACTGTGGATTCTACTGGTACAGAACTTTATCTTCTTGGTGAAATTTCTGAAATTCCTATTTGAAATTATGTTAGAACAATAGTGATCTGTGCAGGCATTCTATTTAGTCTTGTAACAACAATAGATCAACGAATTATATTCTCCATCCGAAAACAACACCATCAATTGTAAATCCTTATGTACTTGTAGAAAATGTAAATTACGTATACTCTAATTTTCCCTACAGTTTCTTAAATTATTTAACATCGCCATCAAAACGCATATTTTACCTTCTAGCTTATATATTAGAGCAATACGTTGAGAATTGACAATGCAACATGTTACGTATATGCAATTACGTTGCATTGTGCATCAGTTTTAATTACCCTATGTATTTGCAATTAGAGCTGTACTTGAAGTCCGGTTCTGATCAGGTATTCGGCAATATCCGGCCATTTCCGTATATCCGGATCGGATCGGATATGAACGAATTTCCGGCGGATATTTATAAGTAATTTACGATAACGGAATATGAGTAATAAGAGCACTAGAGCACACAACTAATATTTGTAATTAAAAAATGAGGGTTCTTTTGAATGAAATCGACATGTGGGAAGGCATTTGATTTGTAGGGCGTTTAACTAATTCTGGATGTGAACTTTTCAAATGATTCCACAATGGGGATGTACTATATGTTTTATTATTCTTCCCACTTGAAATATTGACATCACACTTACTGCACAGTGTTCTCGAAGTGTCTTGTTTAGAGATTGAAAGAACGACCAAATTTCGCTCATATGGAATATGGAAATACAGGGTGTTAAGAAATTGATGTCCTCTATTAGGAAAACGAATAAAACTGTTGTATATTATCAAATCTTCTTGTTTTGTTTCATAAAGGATTCAAATATATTTTCGATAATTTCAACAATAATAATACACCTAGATTGCGAATTTCATAGTTTTTCAGATGGTGACGCTTTTCATATAGAGTTTTGGTAATTCTTTTAGCGATTTTTATTCTCGATTCTACTCAGATTACCAAGTTTGCTCAATTGGATAATGAAAGGATTTCACATTCTTTTTATACCAGAAAGTTACATATCCATGTATTTTTCACTTAGGTAGCAACATAATCACTTTGAGCGTTATCAATATCTGCTTTAGGTTGTGAGGTCGGACAAATTTTCCAAGGAGAATGTTTCAAACATGTTTTGCTAAATAATTTGGTCGCTCTACTATAATCCCAGTATTGTTGAAACGAATCAATGCCTACCTATAAAACGTTTCAAATCTACTGTAAAAAATACAAAATTATTATAATATATTTTAATAAGGATTGCAATATCAATTGCTCCTCTTTTTGCAAGATGAAGAAATATATTATAACACATGTGATTTCCGAAATATGATGTCACTTAAATATTCACAAGTGCATACATATCAATGTGTAGTGTACTTAATTATCTACTCTTTCAGAAGCATAGCAGTGATGATGCCCAATCGCTCATAAATAATCTAATTTTACACCTTCATCTTAAATATTCTCTAGTGCAATTCTAGCAGGATATCCGGATGGAGTAGAAAATCTCTAATCGGTACAGCTCTATTTGCAATTTCTAATTTTGAGTATTATTGCCAAAATCTTTATTTAGAAAAATCATAGTTCCCTTGCTTGAGAATTCTGTTCTCCGGTCATATTGTAGTATGTTCTCGCTATTACAAATTTACTCAAGTAGCCAACGATTATATAATGTGTTCAAATCCAAGTACTGTACTAGACAAATTGCATATGAGATCAATTCCACAATGATACCATGATTTTTAGTAGGACGAATTGGTTGAAGTTCTCGTTGAGGCTCTGGAGGTAGGACAGAAGAAGTTTGAAAGTGATGGCCAACAACCTACCCTAATTCTCACCGACTGCACTAATCATTTGACATATTATTATCCCTATAAAATTAATATGCGGGGATGAACATAAATAAATGTTATACTCGCACAGTGGGGCTGCTAGGGTGCATTTAGCCCAAATTCCTATCTTCAATTTATACCATTTTGAATTATGAATTAGATCCTAGATAAATTCAATGAGCAATATGTAAAGTATCAAATGAAGGATTTAAGTGTTTCTATTTTGTGGTCAACCAAATGTAGAACTTCATTGCTGTATTCTGTGTTTATGCATCCATTATATAAATGACAGAAGCTGCTTCAGTAATCTGTTGAATTTGTGATGCATATTATTGTTCATTTACATGCTTTCCAAGCAAAGTGAGTGCGCTAAAATTGAATATGCCGTTCATTTTCTTCAGGAACGAAAAGGTTAATCAAATATCACGGATGCAATACTGCGAAAAGTTCGTAGAAATTTCTCTCGGCCATAAGACATCCTGTTGGGCAGCAAAATTTGTTTTCCCTAGTTTCCACTCTGAACTTTGTATATATTCTTGTCAAGTAATATGCACATTACAGTCTGCCCGATAGTTATTTCCAATTTTTAAAATTATAGTTCCTGGCGAAATAAGACAGCGATAGAACTAATCTTGGTAGGTAAATAATGTAGAATATTCGGAAATTAACATTTATTTTGCGTCCGTCATTATCTATTACTAAAACACACCTCTTTGGCATTGATCTCGATTAATTTTCTAGAAAATCTCCATTGATATTTTCCCACAAGTCGGTCAACTCCTTCTTCAGCTGTGTAATATTCTTAGGACCCTTTTTTAACAGCATTTGTTTGACCCAAGCAAACAAGTTTCTATGGGGTTAATGTCTAGACTTTGTCTAGGCCAATTCATCTTCTTATTGGGCATATTTTTCTCCATCCAAACTTCGGTCAATTTTGTTGTATGCTTGGGATCATTGTCACGAACTAAGAACCAATCATCTTTGTGGAATACATCAGCTTGGGCAAGCAAATGAACTTCCAATATCTTTACAAACAATTCTGCATTCAGCATATGTGTGAAGATACACAATGGGAACGTCCCCATAGAGGGGAAAGCTGCCCATATATGAATTTTATGAGTATGTTTGACTATGGGTTGAGTCCTCACCATGCTCTTTTGGTTCACATCCGGTTTCGCCCTCGACACAACCAAATTGAGACCTCATCAGCGAAAATACATGCTGCCATTGGTTATCAATGTTATTCCTTGCCCATTAAATTCTATAGAGCCGATTCTTTTCTGATAACAGGGGAGCAGGCGTCGGATAAGGCTTGGGATAATCAAGTTTTTTCAAGCAACGACTCATGGTATCTCTTCCTCCTTGAACTGGACACTTAGCTGTTAAATTGTGAATTGAAATCGCAGGATTTATGTTAATGGTCTTAGCAACATATTTCATTATTTGACGACAAGTGTCCCAGGTCTACCTGCTCCGCTCTTGTGAAGAAGAGATGCTTCAGTCTTTAGACGAGAAATAAAGTTGCAAACGGTTGCAACAACACACCTACGATAGAGCTGATTTCCTTCGGAGAGTGTTTGTTTCTTACTAAGAGTATTTGACTTAGTTTCCTATTTGATTCTTGACATATTGGGAAGATAAATAGCTATTTAATGTATGAATAATGTCAATGAAATAAAAATTTTTAAAAATGCTCCATCATCTTAACGTCTTGCGATACTATTTTCTCCCAAAGATTAATTTTGTACACACCCAATGTTAAATTGTTGAAGTAAACCCCCCTACTAATAGATAGTAATAATTCTACCTCTATCTCTTGAATAAATATTGCAGAAATGACTAGGAGTATAAATTATTGGCTATTTTAAATAATTATCGGACATAATGTATATTAAAAGTACAAGTGTGTTTCATTCCGCAATCTAATCAATTTTGTCAATATCCATTCTCACATCTACGCTGCTATAGTACAATGTATTAAAATTACAGAGTCATTTTACACTAATATAACGTGATAATTACTTATATATACTGTATATTACGCAGGGAGAATACAAGTTCATTAACTCTCTGCTTATCAATTTATAGATGGCTGAAGCCAAAATATTATCTGAAAGCCAGAAAACACGTCTTTACTTGGCTATCATATTGAAGGCTCATGACTATGATGTCAATCAAGCAGCAGATCAAGTGGTGCGTTTACTAAATCTCGAAGAAGGAAAGAGACATTCTGTATATTCTCTAATGTCTAAAGTATCATCTAATGTCAGAAAGAGTAAGAAATCTATTGAGAGCTTAGATGGTGAGTGGTGGAGTGCGAGTATTCCATGGATCCTTTGTTAAACCTAAGAGCACCCAATCATTTCTTGCTGTTTTATACTGTGATGTAGAAACCGGTGATATATTGGTTCCAAATGTGGAGAGGAATAAATCGATTGATGACATTCAAGTTCATTCTAAAAAGATCAGGTTCGATCAGACTGGGATACTTACTGCCATCCGTCAGTTAGCACAACTTGAGAATATTTCTGTTATTCGCTACGGTGTTATCCACTTGAATATTGTAGCTGTAGAACTAATTGGTTTTAAAGGCATCGCAAATATCGCTTGGAAAATCTATAACGAAGAATCGATGCCAACCCTCAGTAACATAGTTTCACCAGAAAAATCAACATTTTTAGCATATCAACTTAAGCTGGGGAAAGGAAATGGATAGATCTTAAATATTATCTCCAATGATAAGGCCTCGTTTGCAACTTGGGAAAACGTGCGTGAAATTCGAAAGTCAATTGTTCCAACATTTAACTGGTATCTAATGTTTCCAATCCTATAGGGGTCTGTACTAAATTTTTGTTATTATTATTTTTTATGATTATACTGTCCAACAAATTTTCATCATTTTTTGCTTCTGGAATACACGGTAATGTTTCTTATGTATTCAAGTACCCTGATTCCAAATATCCAATCAGTTTTTCTCTATCAGGCAGAGATTTTGTAAAATTCAGAAATTTTCAAAATCATTTTTCCATAGATCTCTATAGAATGTATAATTGTATATGTATTAATACCTTCCGCATATATTGTCTAACAATTCAAATTTTCTTAAAATATATAGAATATTACTTGCTCTTTCAAGAGGAGATTATGTGATTGTATTTTGTATTTATTTCTTTTCAATAATGTCTCGTCGATGTTCAAACCCAACCGATTCTTTCTGTTATATTTGTGGAGAATTTACTACAAAATTTCAGCGGAGAGACATGTCTCCCCTTGTACACAAAGGATATGAGCAATATTTCGGTTGCAAGATTGGTAATCAAGATAAGCCTTGGGCACCTCATTTTTGTTGCTCAAAAATGTGCAATAGGACTTAGTAAATGGCTCACGTACTTCAATCTAATTTGCTATTCCCATGATATGGAGGGAACCAAGAGATCATTATACTGATTGTTATTTCTGTTTGACTGATATAAAGGGAATCACTTCTAAGACCAAAAAGAATATATGTTATCATGAAGGAGTCTCATGAGAATATGGATATCTTATTGAAACTGATCAGATATGACTCTTACAATTGGCACATCTGTGGTGATCTGAAGGTAATTGGACTTTTGTTGAGTATGCAACCTGGATACACGAAATATTGTTGCTTCCTCTGTGAGTGGGATGGTAGAGCAAGGCAATCCCACTGTATAGTTAAGGAGTGGCCACTACGACATCAATTAACTGCTGGTACAAAGAGTGTAAGTTGTCAGTTCTTAGTAAATCCTGAGAAAATTCTATTACCACCTCTACACATAAAACTGGGTTTGATGAAAACTTTGTAGAGGCGATAGTAAAATACAATGAAGAAGGAGAAAGTTACAAATACCTCAAGGACAAATTTCCAAAGGTCAGCAATACTAAAATCAAGGAAGGGATATTTATGGGTCCCCAAATTAGAGAACTATTCAAGGATCTAAACTTCGAAGCATGTCAAAAATTCTGTCGAGAAAGCAGCATGGAATTCATTCAAATCTTTAAATGAGAACTTTTTAGGAACTAAGAAATCACCAATTTATGAAGAAATTGTTGTGACACTGCTTGATGCATTCAGAACAATGGGATGTAATATGTCTCTAAAAATACACTTTCTTCACTCACATTTGCAATTCTTTCCGGAAAATCTAGGTGCTGTGAGTGATGAACATGGTGAAAGATTTCATCAAGATATAAGCACAATGGAAAGTCGTTACAATGGAAAATTCTCTCCAAACATGATGGTTGATTATTGTTGGTCACTAAAAAGAGATATTCCTGATGCCACATACAAAAGAAAATCATATTCCAAGCATTTCTAAATTAGTATAATAAATGCTAAACCAATTGACAATTTTCATTGAAATTAAATCATAAGTATGCATTTGATTAGCCAAGCTAAAGAGATATATTTATAGGAATACACTGGGACAATGATAAAACCAAAATATTGAATTATTCAAAATCGTTACCTGATAGAGAAAAACTGATTGGATATTTGGAATCAGGGTGCTTGAATACAAGAGAAACACTACAGTGTATTCCAGAAGCAAAAAATGCTAAAAATTTGTTGGACAGTGTTATTATTATATAGAATTATATATTAATCGCCTTTGAATAATATTGATTGTTGTAGTATAGTCACAATAAGCATAACATAACAAAACGTTAGTACTTCTTAATCAATTTGCTTAAGCACTGCCTATTTTACTGATTGTCTTTTCTGCGTATAATTACAAGCTATCTCACCTACCATACTTGAGTTCCAGTTTTTTCAATTTTACTCTTCTAAATTTCATAGCTACATATTAGTACAATTCCTGGATGGTTTTTATTATTGTTCAGATTTGTAGTGGTGCGAAAGTTGTGAAACAGTGGTATGGTTGTGTGGTAAACGATTCCTGTACGCTATCTGATATTTACAATGAGTGAGTAGATGAAATATTGATGGTGGTGCACCAATCTCTGACGTATATCTAAGCGGTTCAGTTGTATCATTTGTGGGTAAGACTAAACCGAACTTACCCGTGTGAACTCCCAGTGTACTATATCCGAAGTAGTGAGTGTCCTAGGTCGATATGTTGAGTTCATACTATCACAGCACGTTTATGATAATACAGAAACAGTTAGAAGCAGAACAGACGGGTTCACTTAGTTGATAAAGGGGCCGCGAGAGATGTTTACTGTTCCTGAAGAATTCAAGATTATAGTACCTAACAAAAAGTTGGATCTCAAGAACACAATGATTAACTGACTTCAAATGAATAAATTAGGATTGACAGCTTCATATGTTAAGCTACTAGGAGTACCTTTCATTAATACATTAGCAATCATGCTTTGGATTATTGGTGGCAATCATCAAGCCTTGGCTGGCCGAGGCTGTTGTATACACGCACTTTTTGTACCCTTCTAGGGGTATAACATCCAGAGCTGAGTAAAACAAGGAAGATTGATCACTCAGAGTTGAATGTAAGTGAAGTTGAAGTACAATCTGTATGATTGTTTGATCTAGCTGACAACAGCTATATGAAGGGGCAGCAGTGGTTGGCTGTACGTGAAACTATTCTTTAACTGGCTGATAATTTGACGAAATATGCTTCTTGTTTGGGAAAGCAGAACCAAAAAGTTCAAAAATACCAAGCAAATAGAGTAGCACAAATGAGGTGATAATTTTGATGTATTACCACGCAGTTTAAATTTCAAGCCCAACTTAGCTGATTGATATAAAACCTTTCATGTTGCTATCTTGCATGCTGAAGTGTTCGAACGATTTTAATTGAGGATCATTCGCTTCCATGCCCCCAACGAAGGTATGATTACAACTATGATATAATTGTACCTGTAAAATGTATCACGTATTCATATACTGGTAGTATAAATCACTTGCATTTCGTCTGGAAATCCAGGGAAGCAATACGGAAGGTGAATTGTTGAAGAAAAAGATGAATATTGCACAAGAACTTCGAAGAACAATACCTACATATAACACCCGCGCTATGCGACGGGAATTTATTCACTCTTTTGGTCGTTACACCATTTCAAAATCTGTATTTCTCAGTGAAGCATATCGAAGACTGATTGGTGATGTATCCGCTACTCCCCCAGTGGAGGAAGAAGAAGTTAATAGTAGAGTTTTCACCCTTCTTGAGACAGAAGATCCAGATTTAATTTGGGACTTTAGAATACAAAACACTGGCCGCCCAGAATCATACACTGTATTTTTAGAAGAATGCAAGCGTTACCTTGAAACTTCTATTGAAATTGCAGTAGATGAACATCGCCACGATGCGGTTGATAATGGAGAAGTGGTGACTCATTTAGCTCATGCTTTCAGTATGAGAGATATGTTTGATCAGGTTTGTAAGAGATGTCCAGAGGGAACTCCACTCCCATCCATCCAATGGTTCAGGTCTGTATACATACATTGATTAAGTTATAAGTTCCAGGTTGGTTCGAGACATATATTATATCTAAATTCCCAACTATATAGTACATGTACATGTATGGCTTTATATGTGTTTCCATACCTACATTCAAATTCGTAGTCATTAAATTAATTGAATAATCTTTCGTTAACTTCGCTCAAAAATTCAACTTGTATATTTTTGAAAAATTATGCACTAGAGTACTTTTAATACAGGTACCAGTTCTGGTCGAGAAACCAGCACACGGCTACTGCCCAGTAGTATACTAGAAATCTCAAGATCTGGTTCATGGTTCAAGCAAGGCAGTTTCGGAAAGACATGTTGATTGCCATTACCCCTCTGCACTATATCGGTAGGAGCGCGAATTTTGTGTTAAGTTTAGAAATATACCACCTTCGTCAGTCAAGACGATAAATACAATGTAAAGGTTGGTGAACCAGATTACCCAGTTGCAGCAGTGGAACGTGGTAGAGCAGTTCTGGTTAGCCTAAATGAAAATTGTTGTTGGAGACCATGACTTTACGAAGTTTACACTCACCTCTAGTGTTAATTTCATTTTATAATAGCAGAAGCAATTGAGGGTTCTTTTTATCGTGGGAAAGTTTATGTCGGGCTCAAAGATAATATATTTGAACATTCAAGCCCCATTAGACATGCAGCAGAGTTGAATCAGATATTTTATAGTCAAGAGGGTTTAATGCCACCCATCCATTGTTGTATACAGATTGAGTTCCGGACCACCGTTTAACCTTTGTATCACTATAAATTTCACTGTTTGCCTTATTCATTAATTTTATCTTGACTCTCTGTGTGATGTACGTACTCCTTCCCATAACAGTTGGAAGAATCCGCCTGAGAAGATTATGTCTATTTTGAACCTAGCACTACAAGGTGTATGAATTGTTAGAGCCAGGACAAGCTATGAAGATCAACTCCAGAAATGCAGTAATATGAAGCAAATAAGAGAACTAGCAAAGTGCATGCATGGCCTGGAACAACGTATCAATTATTCACTAGAATCTCCTATAACAGTCTTGTCAAACTTGTTCACTCGGTTGAAATTTAAAGAAGAACCTTTTCCTTATTTAATCCAGCAACTAATGAGGAAATAACGTCTTTATGGGAAAATATTAAACTAATCAATAGCTCACTTGAAAGAAATGACACAACAAAGTTCAGAATTCAGGGAAAGAAGCAACTTTTAGACTTTCTAGTCAGTCACTGCAAAATACGCCATTATATGTTTAGTGTCAAGAAATATGGTGAGCTTGACTGTGGTATTTGCAAAGTTCCTTGTCTCTCTAAGGATATATTCTGCAACATCCACCATCTACCTGACTTAATTCCTCATTATGCTAAGTACAAAGATTTTGAAGATGTTTATGGCAGTCAAACCAGCGAAGAACATCGTCCATTTCTTTTATGTCATCGACCGAAACAGTAGGTATGCCATTTCTCCCTTCTCCACAATACGCAAAGAATGTCAAAGTTTTATTAAAATGTGGAGAATGTTTAAAGTGGAGAGTCTTGTACTCCAAGCACTCTCTTAAGAAGAAACAAAGGGAACAGCTGATGTTCTAGTTGAGAACATTCAATTTAGTTGTGGAAGTACATTAGCTGACTTAGAAGGTGAAGAGGACTTAATACAGAGATCAGTATTCGTAAAAGCAAATTTAACTTGTAATACACTCATTGAAATTCCATACTTTACTGCTGGGTATGGATCGATATGTTACTGTTATGGAGATGATAACGAACTTCAAACAGGGCTAAAGTATCTTATCTGTTTATCTTGTAAGGGCAAGAACGCACATCTAGCATGTTCAAGTAGTCATAGGAACGTTTACCATAATTTCATTTACATTTAAAGCATAGAAAGATAGTTTGAGTCGTTTATGTAAACTGCAAATTATAACTCTCTCATATAATTGTACGATAATCCAGATTATAGAGAGGAAGTGAATGTTAGTTTTCCCATATACAGTGTAAGCATAATACGAACACCAACTGAGCGTACAAGTAGAATTTATTCGCCTTTCCGGAGTTCATAAACCGGAGTAATATCCATTCAAGTACGGTTGTAGGGACCTGATTATGTATGAAAATTGTTCGTCTTATCAGAAATTCGTATCAACGAGATAGTTTAAATAAATTAGTGAAATTACGCTAAGCAAAAAATAAATATAAAATGCCGCCCCCAGCCCCTATTTCGCAGAAAAAATGGATGAGAAACAAGTAGTTTATATTACATGGCCTAACCTCTGATGAAAAAGAGCTGATGAGCAACAATACAAACCTACGGTGAGGGATTACACACGAACCTGCAAGTGCCATTGATGTATTTCCTGTAGCACCTTACATTCTTATCTAAAGATTTAGATTGGCTCTTGAACCTTATCTACCAAGTTGCAGCAGGGATGTTCAAGGAGACTGAGCATCAAATGGTGTGAGATTATCGAAGTATATTATGCAGGCGTATCCATGGGTTTACGAACGTATTATTCCACCAACCAGGAGGAAGTGCGAATACAAGCACTGGTAACAAATCATATTTTCTAAGTAGGTTAAAGATGTTGCAATGAAGCTCTACATCTATGGTTGTACAATCCTGGATGAAAAATTCAGAAAGATCATCATTTGTTCCACTTGTTGTCAAGTAGACCATCAAACGAATAATCTAAACCACAGGAAAGCAGAAAACGTGACGAATAATATTCTCAAAGTCCTTAGATGAATTCCCCTTGTATTTAATATTAATTCATCAATATGATACTCGCATGTTAGCTATTCTTCAGTTAGCATAGTATATTCTTATATTCAATTTTCTTCGAATAACAACTAAGTTAAGTGAATAGCTGGATTTCTGTATTACTGTATATGGTAATTAATATTACGTCTTACATTGAAAACCTGATGTGATACAACAAAATCAAATCAACAAACTAACCTTTGTAGTCGACTTACAATACAGTAATAATGCATTGTATAAGCCAATATACAAAATTGAACGCGTAAACCCTAATACTAGTTATTCGCATAATAGCTCACTGTGGTACTCGTTGTAAATAATTAACATCAAAACAATTCTCAACTACCTATACAGCTTTACTAGTGGCATATATTTAATCTTGTGAATGTGCGGTTTTCGCATCTCGCACAATTTAATCTACGCATAACTTTGAATTATAGCATATCTTAGTTGTTAGATAGTTGGTTGTAGTGTACAAATAGATTTATGATAAAATTGTATAATACATATCGTCAAATCGCACAAATAAAGCTATATATCGTAGAAATATTATATGGTATTCAACCTCAAACTATATTATATATGCTGTTACGGCCACTTTTTCTTAGAATATCATATATGGGAAATATTAAATTAAATTTATATAAACTTGTGGCTATTTAAATTTTTGAGGTGAAATTTGGATAATAACATCCCAAGTGGCCCGATCTCTCTCCCAAACCGGCACATTTGGCGACTAAATCAAGATTTTGAATTATGAATAAGTAACATTGAGTAGAAAATTCATAAAATGAATTATTGAATTCTAAGAATTCGTATATAGTAGTAATTCACTTAGGATCCCACATCATTGTATTTGCCACTCCAATCGGATTAGTTCTGGATTCCATCAATGGTAGTGTTGATTCTGCGATGAGTCATATTGGTATAAATTCCTATAATGTTGTCAATTCCTGAGGGAAGTGGATTTCCCAATATTTATCACTCCCATTCTTCTTTTTTTTACTCTAACAAGATAAATTGTTGTAGTCAAAATATAGCAGATGTAGATAATTGAGGGGCAGAGGAGCCTCCTCGCGTTTCACTCTTCTCATATCGCTATTGTAGGAATATTTACTGAGGCAACTACACATCCTTGTTTCCTCGCTTTAAAATCAATTTGCGACGAGGGTATAAATCGAAAATTAATTGAGTTTGTCAAAATATTGGTATTTCATTTGTTTCAGGCTCCTTGTGTTTCACAATATTGTATTCTTTGACCCTTTTTGATATATTTTATTTCTCGTAATACAGGTAATAATAATTCTTTTTGTTATCAGTTCATCTTTAATACTTTCTCTAACAATTTTATTATTATTGTTTGTATTTAGAAGAAGACTTGAGAAAGATTGTTGAATGTCTCCAAATAAGATTAATGCAGTTAGAAGAGCAGGTTACTGCGCAACAACGAATACTACACCCTTTTTTTGAGCACTTTCGGAATCCCCTCTCTTCTAGCCCTAAATCAAATACTACTGCAGATTCTGTATCACCTGTACCTTCCTCAAAACGATTTTGCAACCATTCAAACTCAAATAATCCCAGGATTACTGAAGGCCCACTTCCTTGTGGTTTATCTAACTCGAATACGCTAATTCCTATTTCTTTACCACTACCCATTCAGTCTCCTCCAATTTCACTTAGGTATTCTTCTGATCACAAACGAAGATTTGGAATTAAGTCTATGCTTGAACAATTAGAAGCCAAACTTCCAAAAAATTCTGTTGATGGAACTAGACTTAGTAATGCATCTCTCCTTTTGAGAGCTGCTGAATTTGCTAAGAGCCTTAGATCTAAAGTAAGTTAGCTATTAAAATTGTTAATTTTCTGGATTTAATACGATCGATTTCACTACTCCAGTTTTGGTTCCAGGGGTGTATATTCCCTTAGGGACGTGAACTTTGTTAAAACTACGAGCTAGTAGTAAATAAATCTTCTTCCTTCATTCCTCTACGATATTCTGAGCTCTGAATTTGTATTATATTTATTCAGATCAAATTCAATCAAATCTTATATGTATTGTCATATTCATACTCAAGTCGAAACTTGCAATTCAAATAAATCTTCACAATTCTTTCGAATCCTATCATATCTCCATCTACTCCATTCAAATGTAGGGCTATCGATTTTACGATGTTGTAGAAGATGATGTAATTCTAAATCGTACATGATTCAATTATGAGATGCTTCAGTACCTACTAGCTAAACTTGGTCCATACCAATAGCTTGGCTGACCATCCACGAACTCTTGCGCTTAAGAATCTCACTGGTTGTCGGAGACATTCAGCTGTTTTATTACCACCATCATTTCTTCGTTAACTCTCCACTAGCGTCACATGCTATAGATTCAATAGCTGTAAATTTACACCCTTCCGCATCTAATACACTAAGAACAGGCTCGTTATGAGTATCAACACTAGCATTGGTACTGAAGAGGTGAATAGCCTTAGAAGGAAGTTTGTCTGTGAGTCTTTTCTGATTTGTCTACCATTTATGTGATTGATAATATCCTTAGTCATAGTTCAGTTAGCAGAGATATTTCAACCATTGCAACTCTTTATCATCTTTGTCTAATTCTTTCAGTTATTTCCACAAATGAGAACTTCGTGCAAAGGTATGGACCAACCAATAAATCATAATTTTCACGTGAATTTGGTACTTGGAAGACATATCTATCATTCATTGGTCTTAACTGCTGGAAATCAGCAACACATATAGTAGAAATACCTCCAAAAAATCAAGAAAGGTGTCAAATATTGTTTTCAATCGACAATCTTTTGAGATAATACTATATTACTAACCATGGATATCTCATCAATTATGATTATCTCTAATCCCAACAGTTTACTACGTGAAGAACTCGAAATATCGGAAGAAAGATTATGCATTGCACCATTAAATTCAGGTAAAGCAAAGGAAGAATGTAATGTCATACCACGGATATAATGAGCTGCTCTGTTTGTTGGGCCTATTTGACATTTTAATAGCATCTGGATTAATACTAGGTAATAAGTTAATTACATTGTTAAACCTTTAAACAAAGCTCTAATTACAGTACTCTTACCGACTCCAGAACTTCCCTCAATATACTGCTACATCGGAAGTTGTTTGTTGTTTTTGAAGGAGTTTAATATATGCATGAATATTATATACTGAATCGAGTTCAACTTGCGACGCATTCCACCAAACCCATCATCACCCATCCTATTAGGACGTTGAAGAATCCCTTGTAAGAATATCCGAAATAGGGTCCACATTCCAAGTTTGATCGCCTGGATTGTCGACCAGATAGTCAGTAACCTCAACTACAGCTACAACTTCATTGTGCACTATCTCCTCTACAGCAATTCCTTCAAGGTTTAGCTGATCAGAATCTACGTCTTCGAAGACATACTATAGCCTAATTTATTAGTCTGCTCTTTGCTCTCAAAACAAGATCTATTTTGTCTAATAACATCAATATTACTCTCATAGGTAGATTTATAGTCAAAGCTATCAGAGCAAACGTAAGCAACCTCCAAGTATAATAAAACATTAACTGTTCTCCTTCTGCATTATGTTATAACTACGAATCCAATCATTTTAACTATACAGCGGAGATTTTCCCAGAATCTTTGTATAGAAACAAATTGGCGTAGCCTCTCAGGGCGTTCATTAAGTCTTGCGGGTCATGATATATCTTAGGAATAATCAAGTAATAGATTTAACTTTCATATATTATAAGCCCATATAGTTAAACTCCGTATACTGAAAGTTTCAAACTTATTCAATGCAATTTATGAATTTTTGAGATAATTACGTGCAGTCAATTTAAACCCACTCTTGAATGTATGGCTTCAAAGGATGATAATTTCAACCTCAAATGGCGAGCTTACATAGAGTTTCGCACAATACTCAAGATCCAGCCAGTACAGATCTTCAGCGAGTTACAGAAGAAATTGTGCATGGATTGCCCTTCCAAATCTACTGTATAGCGATGGGCTGCCCAGTTTAGATCTGGTGATTCTGATGCCACAGATTTGCCTCGAACTGGGAGACCGGTATCCGCCACTAATTCAGAGAATATCGCATTCATTGAATGTACGGTCATGGAAGACAAGTGCATTACTGATATTCAGCTAGGACAAAGAATGGAGATTTCATCGGGAAGCTATTTACAGAATTCTGACGACTGAGCTTGGCTACCGATCGATTTGTGGGAAATGCGTCCCACATAAGCTCAGTGAGAATCCAAGGTTGGAACGACTGAATATTGCCCAGAAACTCTTGGAAACTTATGAGAACTGCAATTCTAGATGCCTAACAGAGATTTTTACTGGTGACCAGACGTGGGTGTACTATTCAACACCATATAGAAATTATTAGAAGCGATCATGGTGAGGGGCGATGAATAACCGGCCAAAATTCCTAGGCCCGACTTCAGAAAACCTAAGATTATGTATAGCATCTTCTTCAGTAGTCATGGAATTGTCTTGCAATTACCTTGTGAGAGCGGCAAGGCTGTTACTGCTATTTTCTTTACAGAGCAAGTGCTTCCAAATTTGATAAAAAATATAGAAAGTACCGCCCGAAAACAGGAACTCGAGGAATGAAGATTTTAATTGATAACGGCAGTTCCCATACAGCTAAGCTTACCAAAGATTTCTTGGATGTAGAAGGGTTAGAATTACTTCCCCATCCACCATACTCACCAGACCTAGCTCCGTGTTATTTTTGGCTGTTCCCCAAGCTTAAAATCTACCTTCAAGACAAAGATTCAACACATTACAAGCAATCGGAACGGACCTGTACCAGTAATTCAAATCCATCCCCGAAGAAGAGTACAGAAATGTGTTTACAAATGGGTAGAAAGATTAAAACTTTGTGTATCTGCAGGAGGGGATTACTTTGAATAAATAATATAGTGAATTAGTTTCTAGTGTTTGTATCATGTCCTATGATATCACTCGCAAGACTTATTGAACGCCCTAGTGGAAGAGGATTAGTCTCATCTTCATACTTATCCTGGTGGAATTCAGGATTGATCTTAGTAATTCTCTGAGTAGGTTGGAAATCACACATTGAAGCTAATTTTGCTAAACAAATGTCCCTTAATTTATCATGTTGATGCATGACGTGTTCTATTAGACCTGACTAAAGAATGTCACTATAATGTCTTGAGCCATACTTTGTAAAACTGCCATTCACTTTAAATTTCTTTCGCATTTTTCAAACAGATTAGTGTTAAATAAACATTAGCCCAGCTGCATTCAGACAGAGCAGAGACTTAGAAGATGATGGGTAGCCTCCTGAGCTGAAACTTCATTGCTGTTATGAACTTATTAGCCACTCCCCTAAGTCTCTCCTTGATTGTTGTGTCACCTGCTTTTTACATAATATAGCCCCTTTCAGTGACTTAGATATGCCACGTTGTGCTTTACAAATGTAAGTTATTACATCTACAACACAAGTATTTCTAAAATATATTGTATATAGCTTTCCATAAATGTAAGATGATCTCATTATGAGTATCAAGAGACTTGTTATGTGCGATTCTTTCCTGACTAGCGTCTTAATACCAAATTTCTGTGGTTCTAAAATGTTGTTTGAACGATTTTGAACCATTAGTTAACATACTATCAGCTTGTAGTAAATTACATGTTGTAGTTCGATCGATAAATTCAATTCCTCAATTAATGGACTCTCACCATTCTTGGGTGCATCTTGTATCCTAAGTAAAGAATGTACATTCGGTGCCCCCTTTTGCTAAGACTCTATCCTCAGTTAAATGCTCTAGAATACCAAGCGGACTAACCTTTGAGCGCAGGACAATGAAAAGCTCCTTTGAACGAAAAGATCCTTTCATATCAACTCTGTCCGTTATGGAGTCTCGGAAAATGCATTCAAATACATTTTGGAGTTGTGCCTATTCCCGGATATTGCCGTAGTGTGTGATTTTGTAGGATGTTTATTCTACCTGAAGTGAAATTGTTACTTAACCTGTCTAAAGGTTACTGATGTCGATATATTAAGAATATTACCATCTATCGAAAGGGGTGATAAACGCAAATGTTACATCCCAAAATATTTTTGGTAAATCAATGTTATCTACTGAGTCAAGATTTTTACTTGCCATTCGCAAATATTTCATTTCATACGTTTCAAGCCAAATCGTGTCATTATTTAATTATTTCTATGATACTAGAAAAAGTGTAAAATATCCGAAACTTTCCTGTCACAAATATTTTGATGAACAAAAATATGAACGTTGAATCCCAAAATATAAGTTCCTCTCTGAAATCATACATTGTCCTTAATTAGCGATCATAGTATATCTTGCAGGTAGTACACAATAGTTTTTAGTTTTTCTTCCAACACTAACTTTAACTTAATACGATGTTAAATATCCGTGGAAATTCTACCCAAAGTAGAAACATTGAAATTTTAGTTCGTAGATTCCTTCCTGAAACAGCTTTAATTTGATGGGGAAATTTTCATTATTTCGACTGAACAATGTCAAGTATCAGGGCCAAATATGTTTATATATTTATTTTCTTATATATATTCAAATACAATATCTTGACTCCGTATTTTCAAATATTGTATTTCTTTTCTTCCATTAAATAATAACCATTCTCTATTATGTTAAGAGAAAGGTGACTATTTATTGGAATTTCCACGTGGGCAGTTGGACCTTTCGTCAAACACGTCAACAGCTGAGAGATTGATACTGTGCAGAACAATGTAGCTCGTAAAGACTGATCCTCGGCCAAGTCAGATAGGAGTTTGGCAGCGCCCTTGGGTCTTCGCATCTGCACCGTCATTTGCTAACTTGGTAAGGTTCTTGCCCTCCATATCGAGATCGGTGACCAGCTGAATTCGAACGTTTATGATGGTCTCACCTGAACTATCAGCGGCCATATCCAGCATTCTGGCAAACTCCACAGTACCCTTGACCTTCACCTCGAGGACTTACTCCTTTGTGTTACCTCAGTAGGTGGCCCCGAACATAATTCCGTTGTACTCCAAACCCCACACACGCGCCTTCAGCATCTGCCTCTGCACGCACGTTTGCGGTGGCGATGGGCCAGTTGTAGTTATTCGAACGCCAACTGCTCGTACCGTCCAGACCGTTCCGCTCTCCCCATGCAAGGATGGCTTCCGACTTACGCGTGGAGACTTGCTCTAATCTCAGGATCGTAGAGAGGTTGAAGAGAGCAACACATTCGCCTTGTGCTCCTCTAGCTTTGTCTGCACCTGTTCTGTCGCCTTCTCCTTCGCTGTGACCACTTCTATTGGAGTGTAAGCTTCGCATTATCGTGCAGGGCATGGATCTTGCTCGCAGCTTTCTGATGATCCGTCATATCGGATCATGAGAAAAAAACCTTAGGGTCGATGAACACGAATTGACCAGGTTTATGTTAGTAGTCTGTAACGATCCATCAGTTTGGACCAGTCCGATCGTCCAGAAAAGACCATCATATCCCGTTCCTGTCATGAAATTCCCAGATTGCTGCAACACTGATTACCATGGTCCCTTGAGTATCTATTGGCCTGTGCTGACAGTAGTTTGTACTTATTCGTTAATCAAAATATGCTAGAATCGTGCAGACATCTTTGGCGAGAATGAATACTATCTATTTAGAATTGTATTATATACCGAAATTATTTATTGGTGATCATATCTACAAATTTTGCTGAATTATTTGGGCTATTCTTGGTGAGATCTATTTTCATGTGTCAATACCATCTATATAGAATTTCATTCTTAATTACATTAAAGCCTGTATTTACAACCTTCAAGCGTTTCGAAGAAATTGGTGGTAAATTGGAAGTGATTGCTGTTCCAAATTTACTCATTGCCCAACTGTATTAATGTTCTCCATATACTAACTATTGTTTACCAGAAACCTATTTAAATTTAGTCGTGCGAAAGGAATTTCCAATTTTACAATGTTAAAATAGTAAAGTTATAAATTCCTTTCGAATAGAAACAAAATATTACATAATTTTCATAATCTGATCGACAAATCATTTCACAGGTAACTGGTTTATAGGTGTATTCTCATTAAGAATCATACTCATTGTACTGAGCATAAGCGTAAGTCCCTAGGGGATGTTGAAAGTTATCATCTCCCAAATGGAATCAGAGTAGACCCTAAAGAGATTTTTCGGAGCTAATTCGAATACTTCATGAATTCCTAAAATATAAATGTCAATATTTCAAATTCATTTCATTTCAACCGGTTCAAGCTAAGCTTTCAAACAGATTTAAGCCACTGGGCATCTCATTAGGTCTGATTCAGATTAGTGTACCTCATAGGTCTAGACATAGCCTACTAAATATAAGGCCTAACAGTAAAAGTAGCAGGCATTTATATACATGGTTTCTTTATTGTAGAAAAGGTGCATTTTTGCCTGAGTAAATGTTTTGCAGATTTGTAGGACATCAAATTTTACACAAATAAATGGTAAAAACCTTTAGAAATGTATAAAAATATCTGTCTAGCAAGCATTTATTTAGCAAAATATGTCATTCTTTGATGCCTTGTAGAATGTTGAATATTGCATTTATCAACTCAAAGTGAATAAATGAAATGATTTATAGATCCTTTTATACAAAATGTCAAAAATTTGTCATTCAAAAGTTGGCTCGTTATTGGGTTAACGTAGAGACCATGGATGGCAAGTTTTTATGAATATTCAACTATAACACGAGAATCATTACAGTTATCGTAAATCAGGATAGCCTATTTATACTATTTTTTCGACTTCCCATACCCTTGTGATACATTTAGAAATGAAATAATTGAAGAGTATTGCAGAATATTGAAAATGACCATATATGGACATCGTCACATTGGTGAGAGATATCATATCAAAATGTATTGCAAGAGTGTGAGAAGTCGAGTAAATAGTATAAATTGCCTTCGCTGATTTTACGATAATTTTAATGATTCTCTAGTTATAATTGAATATTCATAAAAAATTGCCATCCATGGCCTCTACCTTAACTCAACAACAAGCCAACTTTTGAATGACAAATTTTTGACATTTTGTATAAAAGGATCTATAGATCATTTCATTTATTCACTTTGAGTTGGTAAATGCAATATTAAACGTTCTACAAGGTATCAAAGAATGATATATTTTACAAAATGAATGCTTACTAGGCACATATTTTTGCACATTCCTAAAAGTTATTCCCATTTATTTGTGTAATTTGATGTCCTACAAATCTGCAAAACACTTATTCAGCCAAAAATGCATTTTTCTGTACTAAAGAAACTATGTCTATAAATGCTTTCAGCTAACACCGCACCCCTGTGCCACAAATCGAGTAACTGTTAGGCCTTATGTTTAGTAGGCTATGGTCTAGATTTTTTTTCTGGATGGTCCTTCTACTAAAATGGACTTTAGGTCGTTGTTATTCACTATGATAAAGAATAATTTCCAAACCTTAAGGATTGACTCGAGGACTAACTTGAAAGGGTATTTCAACCACCGCAAATGGAGAGTTGTAAAAACATGTACTGAATTGGATTCCTGTTGAATACCCAGCCATAAACACTAATGATTGTAACATCTTCCTACTACAGTCAACGACAGATAAATCTGATATTCTAATCAATGGATCAGGATCGACTTCAATATTTGACTCCGCATAACTCACAAATGAGAAAGATTCAATGAATCCTGGAAAGAAGAACTGCTAGAAAATGTCTAGTTGAATAAATTTCTAAATGTTGGAAACTTTGAGGCGGCGTTCTGAATCTAAGTTTTGAAGATATGAGATTTGATAATTAGCACCCGACGTGATAGAATGGAGACCAAAATGGTGCTCCAATAGGTTTGTTTGCAAGAATGATGTTAATAGCTAATAATAGCCGCAGTTCTCTGTTAGATATTTGGTAATTTGAGGCAACTGTGCACATACATGCCTGAAGTTTGTGAATGCCTGCTTGATTAGCTTGCGCCTTTCTAAGGAAGGGATTGCCAAGCATCTAACCAATAAATTAGTAGAGTTAGAAAAGTAAAGCGCTCGTCATTTTTTGTCAAAAGTTTGGAAAACGGATCATCCAAAAGAACATATTTGTTCGGCCGTTTGACATTAAAGATTTTGCACACAGAGAGGTGAATTCCAACAAAAAACATGTGTCAGCTTTAAAGCTGTAGAACGTAGATCATTCTGATTGTCAAATTAGCAATGGTGGATTCATGAACTATTTTCAATACTTACTTAACATTCTGACGCTCAAGGCTGGGAGGGTAAATGATTTCAACGTCAAACGTGGGGTCAACTTTTCTGAACTCTCTCGCTCAGAATCATACAGGATACGGATATTACGAAAGGAAACATGGCATAACTCAACGGCAAAACAATTCGATCAATGGAAATGCTATGGATTTAAGGATAGGAAAATACTTTGCTATCAAACTTTTGATTTAACCACTTATAGCGAGTAGTTTCCAGTATATGCACAGAGCCAAATGTATAAAAAGACACCTATTTATACCACAAGGATGAGGTACTCTGCCCTCCAGTTTACCAATTGGAGAGAATAATTTGAATAGTTTACCATATTACTTCGAAATTTTTGGTAAAGATTATATCAAAGAGATGATCAAAATCTTCAACCTCTAAAATACGATATTTGCTAATATTGAATATATTTTCTGCTGTTATAGAAGCATGGTAATAAACGGACAATACTGGGCTATTTCTCATAAAGACTAGATATTGTGTTGGCGAAAGATGGATTGGTAGGATCATCTGAGATTAGAACAATATATTTTGCCTCCATTATACGATATGTTAGATTTGACATGTATTTCATCCATTTTAATTATAACATGATTTTGTTTTGGCGAAAAGGATTGAGTGGCCTGCTTGAGAAGGAGAATACTCATTTTCAAACCCAAAAGATTCATACAATGCTTTCAATGTACAGATGAGCAAGACATGCCCTGAAGATAATAGCACCGAGCAGCAGATATCAAATGTGTTTTGAGGGCAACAATTTTATTTGCATGTTATACTGCCATCTGTTCGGAAGAAGGTTTTTTTGAAGCAAACATAGAATGAATTTAAGTCTATAGAGTTCTGCAGGATACTCAACGAATTCGTTATTGACTTCCGATCATCATATTTTCAATAACTTGTTGGAGTTGAAATGGGACATTTAGATGATAGGAAATTTCGAATCAATTCAAGTTGTCGTGTATTACTTAGGGAAGATAGAGAAATAGGAAAAAATTCGCCCTTATGATATGCTTTAATAGTCAAATCAAATTCTATCATTAAGTTGGTATTAACTATAATATTATCTTTAGCTATAACGAACGCATGAAATCAAAGTGCGCTCATTTGGGTCCCATAATATCCATGTTTTGCTATTAAAAGGAAGGGTATCTTAGTTTATAAATCCTTGAAACTCATGATCAAGAACATATTATTTTACTTTTTCTCTGAATTCAGACTGAGTATTACAGTTTGATTGAGATGTTTTACCATCTTTGACTCTTGAGAGAGACAAGTAAGTTTGGTAACAGAGTGGGATGAAATGTAAGCTGAACATCCTGGTTGATGTGCTGGCATTGCACCTTCTTTCTGCTTGAGGTGTCTTTATGGTTTTTCCCGATAACTACCGTCTCCATTCGGTACTCTGAATCATTATTCGATAACTTCTTCTCCAAAATACTTCACACAGACGTATACAACTTTGAGGTCTTCTACATCTCTCCTGTGTAGAGCTTGTAGCCAGGAGTATCTAACTTCACGAGGTTTCTGTGGCATCTTGAACACGGGAACTCTCTCTTCTTTATCATAGTTACTTCTGCAGCCGGTGAATTAACAATTGCTAGGAATTTTGAAATATCTGTAGAAGCTAGTAATGGTGAGGATAATTGCACAGTTAGAGCAAAGAACAAATAATGTCGAAAGAGAAGTGATTATATAACAGCCACAAAAACTAATCTTTTTGAAATATATCGAGCAAGCCAGGAACAAAGTTATGGTTTCTAAAATTTTATAATTCAAAAGCTAATGTGGTTGTTTTGTAATTACCTTCGACTTATGCATCCCTGGTCCATAATCCACTAGTTACTGGTAGGCCTTTAAAGGGTATGCTATGGGGGATCAATAATACGCTGTGTTCGGCAAAGTCAACGAAGAGGATTAATTTCATTATTCAATGTTAATAATAGCTTGAAGTGAATGACTAACTTAAGCCACTATACTAATTTCCCGAGATTTTATTTGCCAAATCTCTGGAAGTTCTAAAATTTCCCTAGAGTTCCAAATTTACAATAAAGAGCAATTTCAGTCTATTATTTTGGAAAAATGGACAACAATTTCTAAACTCCCCTGGATTCTGAAATCTTCACTGGATTTCTGTTAGAATCTGGATAGTCCAGGTGGCTTGGCTTAATTAATGCGCATTAGAAATTCTTATATTTCATTACACTTACTTAAAGATAATCATCAATCTAACTATTTGGAGTGCATGAAAACTTGCATACTCTCACATGTGAACACGTGTACACCAAGGTGGTTTAAAATGGCATTTGGTAAGGAATAGGCAATTATATGTGTCCTATCGTTGTATAATGTATTATTTGCATAGCCACGAGTCCTTTGCGAGTATTAATTTTCTTCTAAGACGTCTATTTTTCATGATATTGCGTCATCGGCGTGCATAAAATTTATTCAAAATATTGGTTGGTAATAAATGATTCAACAATACACCTAAATCATGGGTACCCACGACAGTAACACTATTTATCTATATACAAGTATAGCAACTATGAGGAACAGGTTAAGGAAGCGAATAGAGCATCTATATTGGATTGGTGTTGTATATTATCTGATTTGAAACATTTCGAACTCGTTGAATCACCAGAATGGCCACAAATTTCACAAGTTAAACTTCGCTCAAAGCTTACAGAAATAGGATTGCTCTGGATAGCTAATCTAACGAAAACATCCGTAAGGTTAGTCTCGAAACTATATTTACCATGCTAGAAATTCCCGATATTTTCGAACAAGTTTGTTACAAGATTTTGCACCTTCTTCAGGTAAAACCTTCAAGCCGAATCCAGCATTAGACTCTCAAATTAACTCCTCCGAATTGGCTAATATTTTGTGTAAAGTAGGTGTGATACTTTCCCAGGGCAATGAATCTACAATCAAAAGATAGGTGTTTTTGCACAGATTCCCCAATTCCGAAGTGTTGACTTTCCTGCTTGAATTCTACACATTGATGATTGTAGAAAGTTGTGTATTGATTTTCGGAAAGCTGGCGGATGGTAAATTGCAATGGTAGATAATACACAATTGAGGTAATCAGTTTCGTCAGAAAGGCCCTTCGTGCAGGATTTCCTGTAGAGGTTGTTCCGCTGCTGGGATCAGGTAGGTCAACTTTCATACTTGTTTTTTCCAGAATAAGGGATTGAATAAACTTCATAGATTCTTAGTTGCTGGAGAGTTTATAAACCAACTCAGTTTTTGATATGAAGATAACACACCAAAAGATTTAACCACCTAAATTGTTCAAAATGGTTATAATTAACTGTACTTTATTTTCCTAAAAATATACTCACCGAAAGATGCATACATACGAATGAAGTGGAGATACTGAAGTTATGTTTATTTTGGGTTGATAGGTGTATGAGTCAAGTTAAAACGACCGTTTGACTGAAGTGCAAAGAATGAATCAATATCATCACTATGTATATGAATAACTGAGCACCATCAATAATTTTCTGTTGATAGGGAATCCATCAGTTATCAATTCTCTGTCCTTCAAATCTTTTTGTATGACTTTGCACAATAGGCAACTTGCGCTTCCAGCACCAGAAAGAATAGTTGACATCTTCCCGTCAAACATAGATCATATGATATCAACAATAACTAAACCACCTCCTATTGATATGCTTTTCCAAGCTTAAATCTTTCTGGATTGATCGTGTCCTCCATGAATGTACGAATATTTACTTCGCGTTCCTTCGCAGAACACAGAAAGATAGGTCTCTGCCAGAATTGTGATTTAGAAGAATTTTCTTTCCAAACAACTCTACCTGATGTTTATGTATAGAGAGCGGTTTATAATGAAACATACTGAAATTCTACGTGCTCGTGTTGGTGTGTTGCTGGTTATAGATAGTATGACAACCAGAACCATCTAGACCATCTGCTATCCTAAAGGTAAGTGGAAAATCTTCACTGGTTGGGAGATCTACAGTAAATAGTATCCTCTCCTAAAGTTCGTTGGACTTGAACGGGATATGAATTATATACACATCAATTGGTTTTACTGGATCTAGATATAAATATATTGAAGGTCACGAAATTACAAGATCGCATAGATCTGCAACCTTGCTATAAGATGGAAAGATTAATTGTCTCCAAGTAATGTTTGACGAAACTATGTATTCTTCTTCCCACTATTTCTTTAGCAGTCTTTGCAACCGTACGGTTATCTTCCTCATTGGCTATTAGTTGCAATAATAGTGCGGGTATTATTTGGGCGTTGTGTTTTGGGTCATCGGAGTTTCCTTCACTTGATCCAAAATGGAAGATAACCTGGACCGTTGTTATTTCAAGTTAATCATCAACAATGGATTCATGGGATGAAAATCAAATGATCCAAGTGAAGATTGAAGACAAACTTTAATATGTCTTGGTCCCTTGGAATTTCTGAAGTCCACCACCCAGTTATTAGTGATTAGTTGATTTTTTGGGTTTTTCAGATTAACTTGAACAATTTTCACATACGAAGTAACTGACTCTCTCAAATCCTCTTCAATATTTTAGATATTAACAACTTTCTCTACCGTATCTGGAAGTTTATTGTCATTCACTCTCAGAATATTCGCTAAATCATGGCCATTTCTCGGAATTTTACGTTCAGCAATTGATAAATCTTTGATTAATGGATATTAACTCATTTATTAATGTATCAACGTTTGTATTGAAATATCTAACTACTTTTGAACGAATACAGTTATCATAATGAAGTGGTCTGATATCTAATTTATCATAATAAATAACAAATTGTTGCCTTACAACGGAAAATAGAACGGAATTTACACATCAAAATTAAGTTGCCCATTGAAGCGAATTTAGATAATATAGTATGTCAAATACATAACATAATTGAATAACTATTAAAATTATAATCTATCTGGTGCTATCTGTATTTTTGCGGTTTCTTCTAATCTAGGAAATAATCGAATTTTGGACAATTTTTTGTGGAAAATAAGAGGAATAATATCTGGAAATTGGAATTATTTTCCAAGTATTTAATGTTTAAATTGAATGAGGAAATAATACATATTTGGGCTGTGGAAGAAGAAATTTCAAAAAAATAGAAAATGTATTAAAAATAGCCAGATTGAATTTGATGAATATTTTCAAAGCTCAATTATACATTTTTTCGTAATTTAATTTCTATAGACTTTGACAAGCCAGCGTATCCACTATAGGCTTTCAATCACATTTATTTTTGGATTGCATAGTATGTAATTAATGGTTAACATATTCGAAGTTCAAAACACACTTCGATGACTATGAATATTTTCCCTATCCCGTGCCCCCAACTACTGTGTACACCAATCTACCCGTTTGATTGTAATATTTAGTAAAGAGACTTTCTGGTTGATGGAATTTTGACAATACCCATTTCCACTAGTTATATTTATGCAATCATAATGATTTGCTACCAGAACAATGCATACTAAGTATTTTATGATTACCTAATCAGTATGTATTCTTCTCAAATAATGATTGGAGTACAAATTTACAGTTTTTATTTCCCTCAAACAACATACTATCATGTGTTTGCAAGAAATATCTGAAAACCTTCGAGAGAATTAACCTGGGTTGTGAGCAATACCGTAAATCAACTTATAGATCATTTAGCCGGCGCATATGCCATAACTGGGCTCTATTTCTCGAGCGGCGTTTGAGAAGGAGTCATTAGATAGGGATCGGTTGGTTTTGAGAATGGAATGTTGACACATTCCTGAGACTTTGTGTGTTGACATACCAATCTTCCCAAATATGGGCATATGACGACATAAACCAAGCAAAAATTTCGCTGATTAGGTAAATTACTATAATATTGTGATTGAACATCTATCACAGAAGATATTCAATTTTTATACGGCTCTGGTGCAATGTAATGACTCTACAAAATTCCTCTAATAATTCACCAAATCGGATTTTGCGAATTTTGCATATATTCTATACTCTATAGATAAATTCTATACCCAACAATATTTGTCACTTTGTTCACTGGGAAATCCTGGCCCGACTACACTATTTATCTAACTTTCCCTCTGATAATTTAAATAATTTTCAAATCTTATGCTACTAACTACTCTCAGCAGGTTTGAACAAAAAGGGAATTTAATGGGTCTTGAGGAAGGAAAGATTTCCCAATAAGAGGGCTGTCTACAGCAATTTTGATGCTGTTAACAGCATTTTTGCCATGTTGATGATAGAAATGGTTTGCCTCTCAATATTGTTATCATCGCCCCCATATGACCATTTGACAATGACTAGCATACAACACTCGAGGTTTTATTTCGCCTGATGTATTTAATATTTTTCAATGAATTTCCTGTAAGACATTTTGGATGTGTTTAATATTTAGGCTATATAGAGGCAGGGCTGTAGCTAGGGGGCTAGGGGGAGCTGAGCCCCCCCCCTAGCAAATTTAACCACCCCGTAAATCTTTGCTAAGCTATATTGATCTTTACTATGATAGATCTTAAATATTCGTTATAGCAAAGAAATGTTTGTGAATATGTCAAATTGACTAACATTTTATTTATCAAATTCCTCCTGCTAGTAAATATACTTATTATATAGATACTTTTACAGCGACCATTGAAATCATATTCTTTATTTTATATCACCACAACATATGTTCCTTCCAGTTTGATTACATTTATGTGCAAATAGTGAATTCATTCCTCATGGCTATAATCACCATACATGGAAACACGTTATCCCTTGATTTTTCATATGATCAAGAATCCTCCTTTGATATTTTCTATGATGTAAATAATTTAGTTGTCTGAAAATTTATGTATTAAGTAATTTTACCTTCCCCCAAAGTAGCTTGGGAGTTTTGGGTATAGGCCTACCCAAAAAATAGATATAAAAATCTCAAGTATCCAAGCCCCCCCTAAAGTTTACTCAGCCCTCCTAACACTACACTCTGGCTACAGCCCTGTATAGAGGCACTAGCGCCAAAATTAATAGCCCAAACATAATTTAGGCACTTAATTCTGAGTTTACAGTGCTTGCACCTTGTACTAGCATGCTTAGGTCTCTACATATTATTCATGTATAATACTTTTATGTTTGATATATTAATCATTATATTTTTGAATTTAGGTTAATGTAGTTGAGAAAGAAGTTTCGGAGTTACAGTATAATGTAGAGAGTCAAGGTATAATAGCTACAAGTTTGAATATGGAACCTTCCAATTTCTTGAATCTAAGATCAAATATATCTATTGAAAAGATTAACGATCGATTTGAAGAATACTGCAAAGGGCGAAGTAAAAAAGATCCAAAATATTATGTATTTTCTTCAATGATGAAACCTATTTTCCAAGAGTTCAGTACAACGTATTTCCCCAACTCAAAGAAGGAATTCATTGAAAGTCTTAAAGAATTTTCAGCGAAATCATTAACTCTTTCCAGGATGCGAGCAGAATTATCAAGTACTTTGACACACCTCAGTAGAGATACACAAATTTTAACTAAGCCTGAAATGCTCCAGTCCGACATTTTGGCTTTCTATTCTAATTAATATGTATTTTCTTATATAGTATTTTGTATATTATTTGTTCAAAATACATATTTCCATTTTTATTTATTTTATGTATTACAACTATTTTTCAGTTAATTATATCAAATGATTTTGATATACCTGTACAAATTTAAATCTTGGATAAAATGCATGAATTCTTCCATATTGTTTCATTTATCATTTCAGTAAAGATGTAGTATTTATGCAATTATTTATTGCCATTTCATGAATGTTTATCCAAACTCTCTGGAATATATATTTGTATGGATTACAAAATTATTCTACACATGTATCATTCTCATCAATCATGAGATTATCAATCTCTAGTTCCTTTATTCACCATATAATATGGCTTTATCTATATTTCAGTGCTATTTATGATTCATATTCTCACCAAAGTTACAATTATCAAATATTTAATAAGTTTCGCTTAAAAGACAGAGTTCGCTCTTCACAAGGTACATAATTGAGTGAGTCTTAATCCATCCTTACTTTGTCACTGATAATTGCAACTATCATGACTCAATCTTGTATTATATGTCAAAACTTTCTAAAGCGCTTTTCCTTAAGTGTAAATTATTTCACACAAAATGTAAATTCTAAGATTGCAAAAATGTGTGAATTTCACAAATTGTCAATCGGTGTTTTCTTGCTTTTCTTAGCATATCATCCTGGAAAAATATGGTAAGTAATAAACAGGTTTTGACATATGTTTTGCATTTATCGATTATCATAAATTCTCGCAATAATTACATAATTCTTCCGTGATTGTATCTTAGATACAGTAATTTTGAGACATTAACTACCCGAACCAAAGAACTTCCACACACCTAAATATACTACTGTAAATCTAGGAATTATGGCGAACATTTGAATATGATATACCTGAAAGACCTTACTACATCGGTGAATACTTTTTCATTAGATATTTTCTAGTCACTCTTTGTTCATTAATAGATATATTATGCTGATGAGAAATTCAATTCACACAATTTCACAAGGTTCAAATGAATTCAAACAATTCTAATGACAAATTTTAAATTAACGAGATGAATTACCCTAGTATGAATAATATGAATTGTTTGGCATAAATCGTGTTGAAAACTTAGCATTTTTATATTTTCTGCCTTTCCTAAGGTTTGCAAGTAAATTAGAGAATCTCCAATGATTCTCATAATGTTTTCCATTCTGGTGCCAATATTTTAGTGATGTGCCATTTGTGCCCCTTGTGGCACGAATATGCAGCAGCAAATATGTCAACGACGTGTGCTCTAAACAATTCGAAATCGACCTACTGGGGTAATACAATCCAGTAGAAAACAATTATCTATTAGAATTGTTGCATCTCATATGAATTCTATGCAATCTGCAATTGAATATATATCTTGCTTATTATCTATTTAATGAGTAGGTGTTGCTAGATAATATCTAATTAGGAAAACATTCATCGATTTAGTCTGGACAATGTCGACTAAGATAGCCAAATTCTTCAGATATATGAACGTAAATTCCATTATCCTCGTATTTCCAGCATTTACAATTTTGTATAGTGGAGTGCAAGTACTTTTGTTCGGTTAGTGTAAATGAAAGTAGTATAGCGTGGAAGATATGTTTCTGAGGATGCGCGTCATTTGCGCACATTGCCTTTCTAGGTGCTTTGAAATGTGAAATATATGTTTAGACCTCATTAATTCTTCATATAACCGAGCCAGTTCCCAATTCAAATATTTTGCACTTACCTAAGTCCTGTGGTCAATACAGTAGACTAGTGAATAAACGAAAAATTTCAATTTGAATCGGCTAGTAACCTAACCTTGATATACTATACTAGAATTATATATCGTGAGGATTGATAAAATCCAAAGTCTACCAACTGGAATTTCTTCTTTGTTACAGAGAACACTGAGCAGGCAATAGTTTTGTCACTAGTTCCCAATTGGTAAACTATGGCTTATACCCATCGGACGTAGTTACTGGACGATTCATCATCACGTATTTCTACAATCTCACGCTTCGTCATTCTTGTCTATCAGAATCATCTTACGACTTTGCCAACTTTCATTTCCAACAACGATCCTAAAGCCGTGTCTCGCCAGCAATTCTACAAATTCAGCAAACTAACTAAAGAAGACATCAAGCATTTAATAGCTCTGCTCCCAAAAAGATTAGTAACCTCGACTCCATCCCTACACGTTCTAGCTCTTATCTTAACCTCAGCTCAGCAGTTAACACCCCATCCTGCTTCATCGTTGTATAAACATTTCGGCATCTCTGATTGTTTGCTCTCATGGTTTAGATCCTATCTATCCGATAGACAACAGTATGTCTCAATCAATTGATCTACATCTTGTACATAGCGTCCCACAAAGTTATCGTCTTAGGCCTCTCCTCTTTGCTCTTGATACTAATCCTCTTTTCGATCTCATCAAATCCCATCTAAAATACACTGCTGTGACGATGAATCTCGGATCTACCTCTCCTTCAAACTTCTCAACATCAGAGGACACCGCAGTTATCAGAATCGATTCTTGTGTATCTGACACTCGTAAGTGGCTACTCAACAACAGCAGCTTCATCAATGGTGCAAAAACAGAATTTCATCATCGGTACTACACAGCAACTCTCCAAAGTCCATCTTGATATCTAGGTCGCCTCATCTAGCATGTCATCAACCCAAGAAGTAATGAAATATCTCCACTATCAATTCTGTGAAACTCTTCTTGGGAATGCCCAGGTGACTTTTGTCTCGACTTCTTCAAGTTCTCCCTTCCACTCTATTCTCAAGATTCCAGCGTTTCCATAACTGTCCAGTCAGACTTATTCATCAAGTCTCCAGAGTCAAACCATTCACTTCTCTTCTCTTTGATCAACACTGGGTCCCTGTCAAATATCGCATCCTCTCCAAAGTCCTCATCACCTACAAAACTATCGACTCTCTAACAACAGACTTCATCTTCCAACTGATAAACGTATAACAGCCATCTCGTGATCTCAGATCAAATAATGCTATTCTTCATGAACCTCAAACATAAAATCCTCTAAGACTCTTGGTGATCGATCCTTCTCAATCGCTACTCCCCACTTAATGAAATCCCCTCCCTCCTTCATCCGAGACTCGCCGTCCCTTGAGATCTATAATTAACAGCTGAAAACTAATCTTTTCCAGATCGCATTGAAACAACATGAAAACACAAATGTAACACAAACACATATGCACCACTCACACTACATGTACACATCATAAACACCTATACTAGAGCGTTCAATAAGTCCTGCGGGTGAGTTCATAGAATATGATACAAACACCATACACACTAATTCACTATATTATTTATTCAAAGTAATCCCCTCCTGCAGATACACAAAGTTTTAATCTTTCTACCCATTTGTAAACACATTTCTGTACTCTTCTTCGGGGATGGATTTGAATTACTGGTACAGGTCCGTTCCGATTGCTTGTAATGTGTTGAATCTTTGTCTTGAAGGTAGATTTTAAGCTTGGGGAACAGCCAAAAATAACACGGAGCTAGGTCTGGTGAGTATGGTGGATGGGGAAGTAATTCTAACCCTTCTACATCCAAGAAATCTTTGGTAAGCTTAGCTGTATGGGAACTGCCGTTATCAATTAAAATCTTCATTCCTCGAGTTCCTGTTTTCGGGCGGTACTTTCTATATTTTTTATCAAATTTGGAAGCACTTGCTCTGTAAAGAAAATAGCAGTAACAGCCTTGCCGCTCTCACAAGGTAATTGCAAGACAATTCCATGACTACTGAAGAAGATGCTATACATAATCTTAGGTTTTCTGAAGTCGGGCCTAGGAATTTTGGCCGGTTATTCATCGCCCCTCACCATGATCGCTTCTAATAATTTCTATATGGTGTTGAATAGTACACCCACGTCTGGTCACCAGTAAAAATCTCTGTTAGGCATCTAGAATTGCAGTTCTCATAAGTTTCCAAGAGTTTCTGGGCAATATTCAGTCGTTCCAACCTTGGATTCTCACTGAGCTTATGTGGGACGCATTTCCCACAAATCGATCGGTAGCCAAGCTCAGTCGTCAGAATTCTGTAAATAGCTTCCCGATGAAATCTCCATTCTTTGTCCTAGCTGAATATCAGTAATGCACTTGTCTTCCATGACCGTACATTCAATGAATGCGATATTCTCTGAATTAGTGGCGGATACCGGTCTCCCAGTTCGAGGCAAATCTGTGGCATCAGAATCACCAGATCTAAACTGGGCAGCCCATCGCTATACAGTAGATTTGGAAGGGCAATCCATGCACAATTTCTTCTGTAACTCGCTGAAGATCTGTACTGGCTGGATCTTGAGTATTGTGCGAAACTCTATGTAAGCTCGCCATTTGAGGTTGAAATTATCATCCTTTGAAGCCATACATTCAAGAGTGGGTTTAAATTGACTGCACGTAATTATCTCAAAAATTCATAAATTGCATTGAATAAGTTTGAAACTTTCAGTATACGGAGTTTAACTATATGGGCTTATAATATATGAAAGTTAAATCTATTACTTGATTATTCCTAAGATATATCATGACCCGCAAGACTTATTGAACGCCCTGATATATACAACGCATTAGAACATATTATTATGGAATTGAGGTGTATAAATATTTGTTATCTTATTTCTAGCGCGCTTCGCTTGCGGGATCGCTGAACGAAAGCTTACTACTTCAACTTTAGCTTAAGCATTAAACAGCTAAATTATATGGTTGATAAATATGTTCTATTCCATCGAAAATTCATCATAACTAAACAATGAACTAAGCTATTGACTTGAAATTATGCTATAACTTAGCTAACTGAATATAGATTCATAATATATTCAATTATTCTATCTAGCTCCCTTTCTATATGATGACTGCTCTTAGCCGCTTAGGGACGGACACGACTGCGGCACGCAACATTTTCCTGTGGGATTTTTGCCCATTCTCAGGGTAAAGAGGTTCTTAGATACTTGATACTCTTTTGGAAGTAGAGCACGCATTTATTCCCATCGACCACAAATAGAGTTCATAGGGTTGAGATCTGGCCTGAAAGGAGGCCATTCCTTCTTGGAGATGAAGTCTGGGATATTGTATCGTACCACTTGGTTCTTTTCGCTATGTGGGCGGGCGCACCGTCTTGCTAGATTAAAAATGGACGATTATTGAACATGGACTTACGAAGGTTTCACACTATTTGGTCTAAAACAGGGGTGGACAAACTTTTTCTGCGCGGGCCGCATTCAAATTCCAAATTTTTATGTGTGACATGTTAGCCTACGACTACGTTCCATCTTCAAATTTTTTAAATAAACTCCACTAACTAATTGTAAAATAAACAATAATTACAATAAACATTATATTTAACGACATTGGCTTTACGACAATTCACTTATAACAACTGATTATGCTCGCACAGAATCTCACATCATTATTCTGCACACACCATACCTCGACTATAACGACCTGTCAGATTACGACATAATGAATTTAGCGACCTATTTTCAATGCCAGCTCCATGCAGATCTCATCAGTTATTACGATTTTGGAGCTGTCTGTACTGTGGGGTTCAGAAAAGTGTACTAATTTGTGAATTATTAAGGGTTTAATAACACTGATATACAAAATTGTAAAAAGTTTTTGATGATTAAATAAGAATAGCTGAAATCGAATAATTTGAAGGGACTGTTTATGAATGAGTTAAGTATATATTCACAACGGGTCTAGAATTTGTAATTTTCTGGTTGGAAGATTGCACCAATATGCGATTAAATATATAAAATTAAACATACATTTATGTTTATTACCTACTAAATCATACTAATATTAACTATCACTAGCGTGCTACGCGGATTCCAACACTTCGTGTCCGTACTCGGCCTTCGGCCCTCGCTTTGACTATTAGTTTGTGTGATATTCAGAATCAACATACCCGATTACTCCACAATAACCGTTGAAACCACGTTTCTAGGATAATTTTGGAATTTGTTTCTTTATGCTACTAAACAACAACAAATATTTATCACATGTTACTAACAATATGATATTCGGAATCAGTGCACCCGTTTGTATATTTTCCTGATTAACACCATAGATATATACGAGGGTCGTCCAAAAAGTTTTAAGAATGAATACTGTAACTTCATTTCTTGCACACCAATACATCTTATATCTATAGTACACTATTTATAACTACTCTAGTTAAAATATCTAAGCTTTTTATCTTTTATTACTTTTTTGACAGCTACTTATATAGTCAGCACTTGGCTCTTGTTTTAAATTCGTACCTAATTATTCCTCATGGATTTACATTTGGAAAGGAGGGACTTTCGCGCAATGATTTTTTATGACTTTATGAGAAAACTCAGTCCTAAAGAATCACATATTCAACTTCAGGACACATTTGGAGAAAAATCACGATCTTTGGCTACAGTGTACAACTGGTACGGTGAATTTAACCGTGGACGAAAGACTCTAAGTGATGAGATGCGATCAGGACGTCCTGCAGATGCGGTTAACCCAGAAAATATCCAGAAAGTTAAGAAAATAATCAAAAATGAGCGTCGAATCATAATTGACGAAATAATGAGTTATTTAGACATCAGCAGAGGAAGCCTCCATGCCATACTTCATGAACATCTCTTGGTGAGGAAACTGGCTGCACGTTGGATTCCACATAAACTTTCTGAAGAACAAATGACAACTCGAGTGGATTGGTGCAAATTGATGATCAGAAAATTCGATCATGGTCGTTCAAAGCTATTGAGTGCATTAATTACGGGAGATGAGAATTGGATTTACCAATATGACCCAGAGACGAAGCAACAATCTTCAGTTTGGCTTTTTCCAGATGATGATCCCCCTCAAAAATTGAGACGTGCACGAAGTGGCAACAAGCAAATGGTCGCCAGTTTCATCTCTAAAAAGGGACATGTTGCTACTATTCCCCTTATAGAGCAAAAGACTGTAACTGCGAGTTGGTATGTCAACATTTGCATGCCTCAGGTGATAGAAAAGTGGAGCATTTTACATCCTAAAGCCTACCTCACCTCACTTCAATGGCACCATGACAATGTAAGTGCACACAAGGCAACTTTAACAATGGATTTCTTTGCAGAAAATGGTATAAAATTGATACCCCATCCAGCATATTCCCCAGATTTGGCGCCATGCGACTTCTTTCTTTCCCTAAACTAAAAAAGAAGATCAAAGGGGTTCATTTCGATAGTGCAGAAGAGGCAAGACTGGCTTATAATGGGGCCCTCCAAGACCTAACCAAAGAAGACTGGGAAAATTGTTTTGAAAGTTGGTTTAGAAGGATGGATTTATGCATACAGTCATCTGGTATTTACTTCGAGAAACTATAAAAAAATAATCCATTTCCCACTATTCTTTCATATAGATTCTAAAAACTTTTTGGACTACCCTCGTAGATACAAGCATTTTGCAAATATGAATTCCACATTCCATTTCAGCTTCCTTAGCAACGGACAAACGGACAGACAGACAAACAAATAGACAACAATTGAGATTTAATAATATAGATTCAAATTTAATCGTCTAAAAATTGTCTTTTCCTCGACTTTCTTTTGTGTAGAACGTCAGGCCTGTTGCGTTTCAAACACCAACAGTAGTCCGCGATCATACTGGAATTCCATTTTCCTTGGTATCTGTGTTCAATGTCACTAATATCCTGATGAAAACGTTCGCCTTGTTCTTCGCTTAGTGCCCAAAGACTTTTTGGAAAATAATCCAGGTGTGAGTGATGGAAATGGATTTTTATAGACATTCTCGCAACGAGCATTTTGTAATTCTCTATTAATCTCTCGACAATGTCAGCATAGTTGTCAACTTTGTGATTTCCAAGGAAACCTTCTACTTCATCACGAAAACTTAGCCAAGCTTTCCTCTCTAGGCTATTCAATTTTTTAAGAAATTCATCATCTTTGAATTGCTCCCTTATTTGTGGTCCAACAAAGATGCCACCTTTAATCTTCGCATCAGAAATTGCAGGGAACTTTTCCACGAGGTACAAAAAACCTCTACTTTCCTTGGGCAATGCCTTCACAAAATTTTTCATTAAACCAAGTTTAATGTGAAGAGGTGGTAACAAGACATCGTTAGAATCCACAAGTGGTTCTTGAATAACATTGTGACTACCAGAAACTAAATGGTCTCGGTGCGACCACACTTTCTGGAAGTAATGTCGAGCGTCTGCACGGCTATCCCACAAACACAGGAAACATGGATATTTGGTGTAACCACCTTGTTGCCCGAGAAGTAATGATATGACCTTAAGATCTCCACAAATTAACCATCGATGCTTGGTGTAATTTAGTGCATCTAGGAAGACTTTCATGGTGTCGTAAGTCTCCTTAAGTTGAAAAGAATGTGCAACTGGAATACACGCAAGCTTATTACCATTATGGAGTAACACTCCCTTTAAACTTCTTTTAGAGGAATCAATAAATAATCGCCATTCTTCAGGATTATATTTCACTCCAAGCTTTTCTATCAGACCAGGAATATTTCCACAATATACAAATGATGGCTGTACGTGGAAAAATTTAAGGAAATCTTGTTCTCTAGTTCGATATTTCGAAATATTCGCCCCGGAAGTAGTAAATTCTTCTCTTTTAGACGTGAAGCAAGAATTTCTGAAGACGATTTTGGTAAATTAAGATCTCTTATTAGGTCATCAAGATCATTTTGATCAAAAAGCTGAGGAGAATTATCATCTGGTGGGAGTATGTACTCGTCAGAATCTCCACTACTATCATTGTCACTGCTAATGTCCAATATTTCTGATGGAACTGGTACAGGTAGGTCCTCTGAATGTGGAACTGGCCTAATGGCGGACGGTACGTCTGGGTACGCAATACTGGATTTATTCTTTTTTATGATACCATCAATTTTCGTCATACAGAAATAACAATCCGAAATATGACACAATGGTTCTCTCCATATCATTGGAACCGCAAACGGCATTTTCTTTCTCTTCCCACATACCACAAGCGTAAGTTCTCAACGCATGTCTTACAGGCATTGTGTGGAGCCCACGGTTTATCTTGATCCCCAAGATGGCATCCAAAATATGCGAAATAACAGCGTTCTACAGCCTTTGTGATATTTTACCGTTGGTCAGTTGTAGTATACCTCCCACAAATATAACAAAACTTTTCAGGAGAATTTTTACAAACCCGAAAAGCCATAAACAATAAAATGAACAAGATAAACTAAATGTCGAGTGGAATCAAACAGATTATAACTACTATTAGAGGCAATTTACATCATATAAGTAATTGAAACCAAATAAATTGGATAAGGGTGATGTGTAGAATTGAAATTAGAAATATTTTGACGATATAGTCAATTAAAAGACCGAAATAACTAAATAGAAATTTCCTACTTTTAGTACACTTGAGAATGAAAATAATACTTAATAATTCTCAATATATATCTACACTATGCAAAAATAATAGAAAAAGAAGATCATCAAAATGTTGTATATCAGTGTAATTGATTAAATTGTAAAGGAATGATAGTCTCCCTTGTTTTGAATCAACAGCACCTGGCTTCTTACGAAAATGCATATTAAAGATATTGTACGTACAATGTAATGCTGAAATATCATTGTCATGGATTCAAGCGGAGTTGGCAAAAGGAAGCGCTTTTCTTTTGCTTTCTCGGATTTAGCGACAGATCGGATATAGTGGCATTTTTGGCCTGCCTAAACGAGTGCCGTTAAATCAAATGTTCACTGGATACATAATAATTAATTATTACTATTTAATGAGAGCAATGCAGCTGCTTCTTGAAAATTTCGAAGCCGTACCAAGATACACTACTAGTAATAGAAATTACAAACGAATTCATTGATAGGTCAGGAAGGTATAGGGGAAAGTTCACTTTGTGTCAATTTATATCTCCCAGATCACTTAATCAAATTTTCCATGTGACCAAACTTCCGATTGCGTAAGGAAGTTAGACAGTGATCAAATACTTAGAGTACTAAAATAACTTAAGCCAAGCGGGTCGGTTCCAAAACACAAGCTGCCCGTGGTTTGCCAATCCTTGGTCTGAACTAGCTTCAGATACTTAACAGCGTTTATTTTACGCCCAGTGGGATAAAAAGCTTTGGGGTACGGCCATTTGTGGAACCCCCCGCCAAACCATCTCTGACTGAGGATTCTGAACTTTTGGACGCATCGATACTCTTGTGGTAGGGAGGATGAAGAAGAGGACAATACTCGATAGTTTTGACGATTGTACGCCTGCTCGAACTTGAATAATTTCTCATCCGAGAACAAAATTTCATCAAGGCCAAATCTTGCGAACCGGGCGAGTAAGACCTTGCTCCTTGCTAGTCTCTTTTCTTTAATCAGTGCAGAAATATAGTGAACCTTCCATTTTTGGTAAGGAAATTGGCCGATATCGCTCTTCACAATTGTTCGGACCGATTCTCTTGATATATTGAGTTCTAGCCCCATTCTTCGCATCGAACGGTGCGGATTTCGCTGAATCCGACTACGGATAACTTTCTCTTCTGGGTAATGGTCGCAGATGTTGGATGTCCACTTCTCTGCCTGTCTGAGGTACTACCAGTGTCCTTATATCTGTTAATAGCACGATATATCAATTTCCTACGCGATTTGGAGAAATTGAGAATGTTCAATATTTTGCTGTCTTTTCCCTTGCAAATATACTTTAACAGTAGCCACCCTATTCTTCTCCACTTTGCCTAGAATGTTTTGCTTTTTCAGAATATATAGATTACCTTTGAATACTTAGAAATATATTATTTTTAGTTATCTTACACTATTCCTGTTCCATCAGGTTCTTTAATACAGGGTGTCTAATAAGTTCTGTTATATATCAATTCCCCAATAATTTCAAATTTATCCATTGTAAAGCCATGAAACTTTCTATTTTCTTAGGACTTATGTTCCTAATTACAAATTACAAGTATCATTCAATATAGCCTCCCTTTTTATGAATTACGGAAGTTAGTCTGCTCCGAAACTGATGGACAGCTTTTCGCAGCTCCTCCTGTGGGATTTTCTGCCATTCACTCAACAAACTAACTTTGAGGGACTCCAAACTGTTGTGAGATTTCGCACAGGCCCTGCTCTCCAAGTTTGCCCAAACAGAATAGTCGAGTGGGTTTAAATCTGGGCTTGATGGTGGCCATTCATCCTTACTTATGAAATCGATATTTTCCTCACGGAACCAACTCTGGGATACTTTTGAAGCATGTGCAGGCGCAGAGTCTTGTTGGTAAGTCCAAGGATGGTTTTGAAAGAGCTTCTCACCCGCAAACGCAATTTCAGGCTCCAAGACCAGTTCTCTGTACGTCTGGGAGTTTATTTTCACTCCTTAGAGGACAAAAATCAGGTTTGTCCGTGAGTCTGCCGACACTTCCGCCCATACCTTCAGAGAAAGAGGCTTCTGGACTCTATCAATGTACTTGATGCTCTCTGGGATATCCTGACTTCGAGAAGCAAGTATACGGTCGTTTTGACGATTGCTTGCCTCCTCAACGGTGAACAGCTTCTCATCTGAGAAGAGAATCTGATCTTCAGTCCCAGGAGCGAATCGGGCTTTTAGTTGTATGCATCTTTCGAGTCGCTTACGACGTATGGAGTCGTTAAGATGGTGTACATTTTTCCGCTTATAGGACTTCATTCCTAGGTCCTCTACAACCAATTTCCGCATCGTTTCGTGATTGACACAGAATTCACGAGACGTTTTTTGCATTGAACGCCGGGGATTTCTTAGGATTCGACATCTAACACTATTCTTCAGGGCTGGTGTGGGGGCGGATCTTGGACGACCAATTCGTTTCCTGTCGGACACGCTGCCAGTCTCTATATATCGTTTTATTGTGCGATAGATCAACATAGGATTCAATTTATTATTTTTTAGCCTTTTTAGAATTTCACTATTGCTAAATCCAGATTCGTGAAAAGTGACAATTTTTGAACGAATTTCTTCTAACATGATTTTCTGGGAAATCATCAACTTGAATGATATATACTTGGTATAATTTGAAAGAGCGCCAAAAATGCTACAAGAAATTCTAGAAGATTACTTCATAAGTATATTAATAGCTACTGTCTAAGGCGCGACAATGTATTACAGAACTTATTAGACACCCTGTAAGGAACCACACTTCATCAAATATATGGGACATAAATTATTTGCCATCCTGTAGAGTGGTGTTGGTCGATACGTGACAGAACACAATCAGCACAACGTGCCCAGAATGCGCAAAATAGTTAAAATTGTATGACTATATTATCCATAGTCCATACAAATTACATTCAATGACCTTCTGTGGTGACACAGGAGAGGCTCGCATTTTGATAGTAATCTGGGCACTTTGTGCCTCGAGTATTGATACATTAAGAATCTCCGAAATTTGAAATTTTGATGTTTTTGTACAGTTAGCTTTTGTTCCGAATCATGACGTCAGAACATTTGTCCCATTGAGGAGTACCTGTGAATAAATGTATATTGACTAAGCTGTGGTAAATAATGTGACATTTCGAAAATCCAAGAAGGTAACTTTGACATCATAATTTTTCATAATGTGTATCCAGGCCCAATAATACTTCTGTATGCCAAAATCAGCCTGGGTTCTTCATGTTACTTCAATCAATTATAGACATACAAACATACAAACAACCAAATGTGCTAGCCTACATTTACAAACTACAGTATCGCGTAGTTTTATTGGATAGCAAGTTTAGACACCGGAATTTTCCTTTTCCATCCCATTGAGTACCCTTCGTAAAATATTTTGTGACACATGGTGTCTACCATACAAAAGTAGCGGTCATCATGGTGGTTAACGAATTCTTTCCAAATTCAAGGTATTGCAAATGGCACACACTTTCGGGTTCCACATAGCAATCCTTATAAGGACGAACCACATGATCCACAGCAGAAGTGAGGAGACCACATTTTCTCTTGATCATCCATTGCCATGCCAAAATAGGCATAATACGCAAAACCTAATTTTGTACGGGGTGTTATATTATACTTGACTTGCCTAGGTCCAATGTAGTATCCGGACATATTTCTAAATGAATCTGGGAACAGATTGCAAATTCTTCACCAACCATCAACAAATACAATCTGTAGACAACCTCAATCTAAGTAAAGCATTATTTAAAGAGATAACTTGTATATAGCTCAACTATACATACTATAGTACATTCCTATTTTCTGTACTAAGTATACTATAGTACAGTTTTATTAGTGAATATTAATTTGATAAAGATATATAATAATAACAAGTACAAATAAACTAAACAAATAAACACATATCTAAATTCATATTATTTGTCATCCTATAGGTAACATTTCCTGTTACTTTCAAAAACATATTCTTGTTAAAATCAACTTCCATGACGATTATCTTGCATCAATTAATCGGGTGAATTATCAAATAAACTCAGAATATTATATAATGCCATTTCCTAATAATGATTTTCAGACATACCTACCAGGTGTGAGGTCCTTTTTATACCACAATTTCGATTTCAATCGAATGAAATAGAAGAAACACAACATTTAACAAATTCGGGTGAGTTATTCTCATACTCTGACTACAACTATCCAGACATCGGGATGTCTGCTCATTCAACAATACCACTAGCTGAACAGTCCACAGAAGAATCGGATACTGATCTAAACAGCACACCAATGGAGAATGCTAATAGTATACAAACATTTCAACTTAAGAACACCGTCCGCACTGTTGATGACATTTTGAGAATAAGAAAGATTTGTTCACCAGAGCACATGTCCCAAAGGCCATGGAAGTCTACTGACGAAGCAAAGGTGAACCTTGACTCATGGGCCTACAATCTTCACGTCGGTGGAGGGCGTTTTAGCTTAATTTGGGGAGGACAGATATGATACTAGTAAGAAGGGGTTTCAAAAGTGTTAGCTTGTCACAGAAGTGGAAAGACTGTGTTAAAAGGGGAAAAGAGGAGAACCTCTATGCTTAAATGTGGTTATAGATTGAGAATTTGGATTGAAAGTTGTGTTGCAGAATGGATCATTGCTGGTGGCCACTTGGAACATACAGGTCATGATTTGGTGGTGAAGAATGGGCCAGTTTGCAGGAGGCATCTCTAAGGTGCATTCCTAAAGAACTAATAGAACTCGGATAAAGCTCAAACATGGGGGATTTCTGCATCCAAGATTAACCAAGCTTTAGAAAGTGAAGCTTACAGATGTGCACTGCCCATATCTTGGAAATATAGTGATACTTACAACGAATTCTCGCCAAGTGTGGAAGAAAGAATTCTGGATGCAACCAATTTTACAGAATTTTTACATTCGCACCAAACTAAATATGGTTTGTAGTATAATTTGAGTACGGATTCAGATGGTTCTCTCAATAAAGTATTTTGGGTTCTCAAGGAAAGTATAGGACAATGGTCTGAAATTTAGGGAACAATCCAGTTTTGTATGATACCTCTCATGGGATGAACAAATATGGACTTAAGTTTGGAGCTTTTACAACCATCAATGCCTATGAACGAACGATCGTTCTTGCTTGTTCTCTTCTATCAAACGAAACCGAAGATCTTTTAATTGGATTTTTGGCGAATTTGTTGTTGCGTTTCACAAATCTCCAAATGTCATATTCACAGATGGTGACCCTGGTATGGCAGCTGCAATAAATAATATTCTAGTTACTACTACTAATACTACTACACATCTATTGTGTACTTTTCACCTCTCTCAAAATATCCTTACACATATTAAACCAATTCTAAGTAAGAGAAACGACCCGAAACAAAATTGAAACAATTTCTTTAAATCCTGCTGGTCGATTTGCAAGAAGCAGGATGCACTTTCATGCACGGATCTTGAATTAGAGTGGAATAGATTAATTGACATAATTGATTCTAACAAAGATTCATTGACTGAAAAAACCTACAAAGACACAAAAAGGTGGCTCGATGTTTTATATGACAGAAGTAAACAGTGGGCTGCTAGATGGATTTCGGGTTATTTAACTTTAGGAATATATTCAACCAGAGAGCAGAAGCAGTTTACTCGGCTATTAAGCATTTTCTAACCAGACATACACTATTGACTGAACTTGCGAAAAAATGGGGAGTATCGACAGACTATTTCTGAAAGAAGCGAAGGAAAAGCAACACGAGCTCTACTTAGAAATGATAGTGGAATTCATTCAGATTACTCATACCAGCATTCCATTGTAGCATATTTAAAAGAACATTTGAGCTCATTTGCTCATGACTTAGGCAAAGCACAGAAGATAAGATCTTTGAATTACTCAATCGAGAAATCTTTTCAAGTAGAGAATTCATCGGAGAATGAAGAAACCTATTTTCTGAAGAAAATGGTAGCATCGGATAATGGTTCGAAATTGAATGACCAGAATCCGGATTACCAAGAAGTCATTCTCAATGAGCAGTTAAACGCAGCTGATTTAGGACTTATGTCAGAAACTATAAGTCAAAATGATGTTCTATTGAGACATACAACAACAATAAATTGTTCTTGTCTCTTTCCAACTTGCTGGGGATTCCCTTGCCGTCACATATTCCGCATTTACTTAGAAAATAGCCTGAAACATATGCCCAAAGGAGCAATTAGCATATTTTGGTCTATAAACTGAACAGCAAAGGATTGGACTTCTCAACCAACTACTTTCTTCGAAACAGAATATAGTTCCAATAGTGTCAACAAAACACATCTAAAACCAAAGATGAATGGTATGAAATATTAATGGCAGAATGTAAAGACGTTGCACAAATCGCTTCTCAAACTCCTGAAAGTCCTAAGAATGTCAGTTAGAGCTAAGAAAAATGTTCACCTGTTTCCTCGAGTCGAATGAAACACTAGCTTAGTATCAAACCGCAATATAGTTTAAAAAAATAATAGTTTCCAATCCTAAAAAGACACCTGGTCGAGGACGGCCCCCTCAAAAACGAAAGTAAGGTCGTCACGAGACTGAAAAAAGTAGATATTAGCATGAATGCAATATATCTTGGTAAAGTACATAGTTACTCATTGTAGTTCCATAATTTATTAACAAACTTTTCACTAAGTACTCTATAACATAAGAAGTGAAAATGACTCTACTTAGAATTTGAGATGTCGCCCACTGTATAACTGTTTATGCACAACAATTTCATGTATTTGAAAACGTTCAACTCCAATTCGCGTTTTTTCATGGAATGAATATTTCCTGTAATATGGTACTTTACCATAGTTCAAGAAATCAGCTATTTCATGTTCTAAAGAAAGAAGAACAAGGTTCTCAAACCTTTCTTGATGCATAGTTGATTTTAGTTATGTTTTATCATCTTTAACTTACTGAAGCTTATTTCTACACCAGCAGTAGCTACTGGAAGAGTGATTGAGATTGTTAAGAATACAGACAATTTGGGAATGCTTTTCTAAACAGTGAATCGTACATTACTTCTTATCGGTAGAATCAGCAGAATATTGGCAAGAATCATCTACTGTCAAACTTGTCTATACCGGCCACCAAAGGGACTGGCCAAAGAGGCCGATATAGACAAATTTAGCGTCAGTAAAGGACTCTGAATTCTGTATTTTCTCTGCTCTGAGGTTGAGTCTGGTGCAATTTGAACTCAAATACACGTAGTCCTAGGCGTACGGGCTGTTGTATTCTTGGAGGGGTGGGATGCGAAATGAGATTGCTAGAATTTCTATATACTATAATTGTCCGATATTAACGATACATTTTGCCCCGAAATCAATACTAGATTTTCTTTTTCAAGTGATAGCGGATTAATTAACTAGTCTAATTTGTGATACCGGTTAACTTAATGATATTGTTGATAACAATCGTAAAGCTCTTACATAAAGGTAGTCAAGCCTATATATATATACGACAAATTAATGATACAATCTGATAGGCCTGAATACTGCGGTTGATAATACCAAATCTTACAACTTATCTTACAACTTGCGGTTGATAATTAACAAAATAATTAAATGTCTCTCAGATTTACGTTAAATGCACATTGTTTATTAATTACTACCAGAAACTTAAAGCCAAGTTCGTAGAATATGGAGTTTTATGTAATAAATTTCAAAAGGTTCACCTGGAGTTGTTATGAACGGACTTCGTTATAACGGACTAATAATTCAGTATCTTTTGACCTAAAGGAGGCAACAAATAACTTCTTTAAAAGGGAAATTTATACTGATATTTCGGAATACACAAGTTGGTGTGTCCGGCTTTGAGCAATTCACAGTTTAGCAACACTATTTGGAGGGCTTAGCTCCCCACGCTACCAGACAATATCTGAGGCATTTTGATAACTACATTATTTTCAAGTGCGGCACATCCATTTCAAAAGTGGTACAACGTAATATTTTATTATATCTAAAGTTGTATGGCGATACGGGACCAAATAATACAAAATGTACCAGGAATATTTATGCCTAATTGTTTCCGAATTCTTCTTAGGCCGATGAGAGGGGGGATCCGCGACAAATTCCCAAGGCCCCCGCTGTTGGCACCTTTAAGAAATTTAATAAGCCGACTAGCAACTATACAATGAGCCACAAATATGCATGACGTATGGCCGATTTGTATATAATTATGTATCATGACCACACCTAAGTCTACATTTGGCAACATTCGGTCTTGGCTGTTCAAGTTTGATCAGAATAGTCATAGAAGATCAAATTAGCCAAAATTGATGTGAAGATCTCTCTGTAGCCCAAGTGATCAGGCAGAAAATGTAATAAGAAGAACATCGGTCTTCCCACCTCAAAAGATTGTCTCAGGGGTGAGTCTATGGACCCCAATTAGAAGATTACGATTGGCTATGGGGTCTCTATAGACCCCAATTAGAAGATTACAGTTGGCTTTGGTGTCTCTATAGACCCCAATTAGAAGATTACAGTTGGCTTTGGTGTCTCTATAGACCCCAATTAGAAGATTATTGTAGGCTATAGGGTCTCTGTATACTCCAAAATGAAGACTACAGTAGGCTATGGGGTCTCTCTATACCCCAATATGAAGAATACAGTAGGCTATGGGGTCTCTATAGACCCCAATATGAAGATTGCAGTAGGCTATGGGGTCTCTATAGACCCCAATATGAAGATTGCAGTAGGCTATGGGGTCTCTCTATACCCCAATATTAAGATTACAGTAGGCTATGGGGTCTCTCTATACTCCACAATGAAGACTACAGTAGGCTATGCGGTGTCTGTAGACCCCAATTAGAATATTATAGTTGGCTATGGGGTCTCTTTAGACCCCAATATGAAGACTACTGTTGGCTATGGGGTCTGGGTAAATTTCGTGACAGGGGGTCCTAATGGAACAACATAGCCACCGCTGGGTTAAAAGAAGAAATATACATCAAATTAATTTTGGACCTGAAGAACAAAGAAAAATAAATAATCCGATAATTTGATAAGATAATACATTATCCTTTAACCTGAATTAGTTGCCTTGGTCTTAAAGTTAAAACTGTACTATAGTATAGTACAGAAAATAGGAATGTACTATAGTCCAGTTGAGCTATAGTATAGTTGAGCTATATATAAGTTATCTCTTATTGCAATGAATATATTGTCATGCGAATGTATAATGGGTATATATGAAGCGAAAATCAATAAGTCGAATTTCAACATTTTCACTAACATTATTAATGATACAATAAAAGCACAGACAGAATCGAATTTCTGATCTTAGAATTGTCTGAAAACAGAAATAACCAAATAAACAAAAATTTATGACACTGTGTTCTTGCTACCAAAAATATTGAAAATTTGTCAGGCTAAAGTTCGAGGGTTCCATGGTTATAGTAGGGACCATGGATGACATATTTTTGCTAATATTCACAGATAACTTGGCAACCTTCAAAGCTATGGTCAGATCACATACAGCATATACCCATATAATACATTTTGATATATCTACGGGGATTATGAAGCAATCTTGAAATGAACATAATACCATGATATCCTGGGGCTATTTCAAACAGCACTGTTCCAATAGTAAAATAATTAGTTCGGTTAGTGAAATGGATTAAATCAATACTATCGGATCTATTGAGACATTATACAAATGATGTACCAACATAGTACTACGTATGTATTTGTCCAGAAATATATACAATTAGTTATTTTTCAACTTTATTGAATCTTTTCCAAAAGTTGTATAACCTTTAGGACTTGTTTGGAATGGCAAGAGTGTACTGGATTGATCACTGCGCCTTGGAAACTTGGGTATAAAATGTCTATAATAGTGGCGTAGCTACACAGGGGCAACTGACCGTCGTCCCGGGAAACAATTTTGTGCCTGGACAATATCTAAAATTCTATTTTTAGCTCCTTTAGATATGTTAGTTCTATTCTAAATAAACTGTTATGTTATGTTTCGATACTCTGACTGTTATCTTACGTTTCTACATATCCCAGTTTCCAAAAACGGCTGTCAACTAACTCTTTATGGCACACTTAATTGATTGATACCTTCTGATCAAGTAAATAGGGGTCGTCAACTATTTCAACCCTTGAATGATTTCGTACGACAAAGAATAGGAAAATATATTTACTTATATTGAGGATGTGGCCAGATCCAATCGTATCGATATTTCCGGTTTTCATCTAACCAGAAAAAGACAACTTCCACAACACTGTAAAGATAGCACAATGATTGCCCCTACAGGAACCAGAGAATTTATCAACCAGTCTCCAACAGAAAATTTGTCTCTATTTTCCGATATTGGAATTATTTCGTAGTGAATTAAATCACCGTTTTAGTGAGGAGAATGTTTCCATCATGCGGGCAATTCTTTATTTTGATCCGCGATCTTTGCACTTTCTGGAACTGGAACAATGAAATCTCTAGCACCTACATACTTATGGAATCAATCCTTATAGTGTACATTAGGAATCAAATGTGAAAATTATTGATGAACTAAACCTTAATCATATACCTTTAGGGGATGCATTCCAACGTTATTAGATGCTATTCAAATATGTCTTACAATTTCAATTAGTACAGAACAATGCCAGAGGTCATTTTCAGTACTGAAAAGGATAAAGACATATTTGAGGTCGTCAATGGGTCAATGAGCGAATGTACCTAGGTTTCACATGGACAGATTACATTAAGTAAAGGCACTGTAAATACATCAATACGAAATAAAAGTATTAATGTATCTTTACAAAAAGAATTCGATCAATTAAGATATCGTGAAATAAAATGATCATTGTAGAAACTAGGATTCTGAGTCAGAACTCATTACTCATATAAGATCCAGTGATACTCTTAGAGTTCAGTAAAAAGTATTATATATTGCAATTTGAAAGCCTATTATTTTATATTGAGTACAGCGGTACTCACTAGGGACAGCTCTAGAAAGCTGTAAATTACGTATTTACAAAACACTAATATTATATCGGTATATATTCAATATTCATATGATTACAATTATACAAAAAAGATACACTATGGTGAGTGAACAAAAGATAGAGTGAATTCATGAATGGGCCTGAAGAAATCTAATATGGAACTGTCTAAATCGTAATAAAAACTCATCAAAAATATCTTCATGTGGTAGTATGGTTGTCCGAAAATGCCAAGTACCATCAACTTGACCAAATCCCGAACCAGGAACTGCAACGATTCCAGTTTCTTCAAGTAATTTCATGCAATAATATACATCAGGGATTCGCAAAATTGGATCAGAATGGTTTAGAGAAGCAGAAACAGCATTTTCAGGCAAAAAAATACGAGGAAATGCATACATTGCCCCTTGAACTGGATTGATTGAAATGTTAGGGATATTCTGCATGGATTTGTATAGCATACTTGCTCTATTTGATAGTGATCTCAAAATTTGATCTTTCTCAATAGAATAGAGTTTGAAAGATGGGTCACCGATAATAGGTGGATTAACATATGATTCAAATAATAATTGTCCAGCAATATTAGGGCATAGCATCGAAGAAAGTAATTTAGTTATTTGATATATTGTGTCCTCATCAAATCCAATCAATTCTGCATATCCACCTCTGAAACCACATTCTCCCATAAAACCCTTTGAGAGGGAGTGAAAGCTAACCAACTGTTGTCCAGGGAATTCATCCTATCAAAATAGTATATATTATGCGCACAGCATGATAGGGAATTATTTACAATGATTTAATACAATATTCTTTTGTTTAGTAAGTGTCTAATTACTTGAAGTCTGCTACTAGATGTTACACTATTGATGGACGAATTATTTAGTGAAAACCGTATATATATAAATATATATATCAGATGGTGGCGTCATGATGACATGACAAAATAATTCACTAACTATTCAACTTGAAATCAACTATATATACTTATTCATTCCGAAATAACATATCGAATGTCAACACAACACAAGTCTTAGTTGAAATTCAACGAGGAAAACATGAAACTATTGCGAGTTAGAAAATAGCGGGGTACCAATTCGGCTATTTTTCGAAGATGTCCATAGATAAAATTTGCTTTACAAATATACACGAAAACGAAGAATCAACGGTGAAATTATTATATTATAACTCTATCAGATATTTTTAAGGCACATGTATTGTTTTCCTCGTTTGCGTATATATTTGCAAGTCACAATTTTATTTACGAAAAGAGTCGAAAAGAAATTTCTAAATTGGAACCCCAAAAATTTTTCTAAAAAGCATAATTTCATGTTTCCCGGTTGAATTTCATCTAAGACGTTTTTGAGTTGGAATTCGATATGAAATCTTTCAGAGTCAGTAAGTATAATGTCGATCTCAAGTTGAAAAGTGAGTGCAAACATGGCATCTCATCATGAAGTCACCATCTTAGATACACAGATATTGGTTAACTTCTTCGTCTATCAATAGAGCAACATCTACTAAATAGAATATTTCACTTTTAAGAAGCTTACTTTAAGTAGACTAAAATTATTGTAAATTCAATATTGTAAATAGGTACATGTCAAACTATAGAAAGCTCAAAGGCTGTCTGTCCATTTGTTTCTCTGTTTGTTTGTTAGTGGCAGGGAAAGAAATCATTGTATGAAAAAGGAAAAATGAAATTTGCAATCTATCCATCTGTCAACCGTGAATAAGATTAATGTAAACAGAATATCAAAGCTTCAATAAACAATCAAATAAGATAACCTTTCACATTTGTTATTGATCAGACGATGAATAACGTAATAAGAGGACAGAAACTACAATTATTTTCGGGACTAAGCGAAAATAAGAAGTGCAAAGTAGCTGACTAGAAATAGATGTACCTCATGGTATAGGCAAAAATATTCTGAAATTATCATAGATTTCAATTTATGTTGTAATGAATCACACATGCAAAATATAGAATATAAGTTAAGTCATGTGATCCTGTAATAGGCAGGTATGTTGGAAAACTACTCCAGATTAGAAACGATAAAAATACAAATTAATAATCTTTGATATTATACCTGGGGCATGAAAAATTCCCATCTTTGTTTGATTGCTAGACACTACAACAACTTACCAATAAAATGTCTACATAAAATGTTCGAAATACTCCCCCTCTACAGCTACAGATAGTCCCATAATTATTGTTACACTACACGGGTTAATTCAATCACTACTTTGTCCAACATAATAACTTATATGTGAGTAATGATGTGGTAACCTAGTTAGTAATACACTAACTTGCACATTGGCTTCATTGACTTGTAATATGGCTTACGAAGTCTGGAGTTATAGATTCCCAATGTTTGTATAGCTCTGTCTTAAGTTCCTCTAATGTCCGTACCGCTTCCTAGCTAACTTTTGTTTCAACCTGGCAAATAATTTTTCAATAAGATTCATATCTGGACTTTGACTTGGACAATCCAGTATATTTCTCCTCATATTTTGGCTCATCCATGTCTTCGAACACGAGATGTGTGTTTGGAGTCATTATCTTGAATGAAAATCCAACTATCTCCATGGATTGCCCTTGCTTGATCGAGTAGATACCACTTGAGAATTCCAACGAAAAAATTTCCAGTTAGGTACTGAGTAAATAAGGAAAGTCCCCATCTATGAGAAAGCGGGCCAGATATGGAGTTGGGAGAATATTTTACTGTTTGAATAACGGATGTGTTTTTACTTTTGTCCATACTCGTAACTTTCCATTTCGTACCAAAATGAGGCCTCGCTGCTGAAAACAGCACGATACCAGTGTTTATTCATATTCTTCTTTGCCCATTCAATCTTAAAGAGTCTATTTTTCTCACATAGCACAGGACACGCTTAGCAACAGGTTTATTATAACCCATGTCTTTCAAACACCGATGAACAGTACTTTTTGATACTTCCAAACCTCTTTTATGAAATATCTCTGAACTTATTTCGGCTTATCATGCTGAACATACCAAGAACAACTATTACCTCTCATAGTTCTAATTTTGCCCCGCCTTACTCATGTTTCAACGGTAAATTCAGTTCGAAACGTTTCTTTACTCGATATACAGTGAGCCGAGAAACGTCAACTTCTTTGGGGTTTTTGAAACAGAAGATAATCCACTGCTCCAAAGTATTCTATTTTTATCTTTTGCTTTATTGAGCCATATTATCTACAATCAAGTCATAACACGACTATAAAAGTTATAAAGTTATCTATTGTGAGTAAAATCCAAAACCTGAAGAGTCATAAAATAATTACGAGATCAGTCTGACATTTGCATTTTCGCGAACACATTTTCAAATTGAATATAAATTCAGAAGAGATATTTTATTAAACTAAATATAGAACAATTGACATATGAAAGAAGCCACATAGAATATTAAAAATAAGTTTCAGCACTAGAAGATTTATGTGTAACAATAATATTGGGATAAAATTTATGCATAGTTGTAGCCTTTCAACCCACTTCGAAAATGTTTTTATACTTGTCTCTGCTTCCACTGAATTGAGGTATCGGTAAATTCCGTTTCCTAATTCTTGTCGTGTATGAAATTGCCGTCCTCCGAGATGCTTATTCAACTCAGGAAATAGCTCTTAATCACAAGGTGATAGATCTGAGGAATACGGAGGATGAGCAATCGTTGAAAACCCGATATCTACAATGACTTCCCTAACCTAATGGAAACATAACATCTGGCATTATCGTGGAGAAATTTGAAATTCTCCATTGAGTCGTTCTCTGTTAGGCATAGGTATTTGGGCCACTGGCCCATACGCATCAAAAAATATGCTGTAGAAAGCCTTTTCATCTCGAAAGTCCGGACGTGTCTTTTCTGAGGGGAAGAATCTTTGGGAGCCAAGATTTGCTTTGTTCCTTACGCAGAGGTTCAGAAAATCCAATCCAAGTTTCGTCACCAGTAACGATTTCATATAACCCTCGAGAATCACAATCTCTATATTCTTTTAGCAATTTTTGAGTGCATGAAACCCTCTTCTCCTTTTGCAGCTTTATGAGGATTTAAGGCCTTAAATCCTCGCACTGAAATCTTTCGATAGTCGAGTTAATCGTGTATAACTGTATGAGCACTTCCCGATGGATGTCCAGGATTAGGGCAAGCTTCAAAGCTCTAATTGGGGTCAATATCAAATAGTTCCAGAATTTGAGAGGCAATTTCAGGGGGGGGTAGCAGAAACTGGTCTTCCGGTCCGATCACGGGTCTCTCAGAAAATCATATTGATCGAAAAAACGAGGTCCTTGAGATTTTTCATGATTCTTGTGTAGAATTTTTGCGTAGAATCCGATTCTGTTGCCAAAAAATATTTCTCACACAAATTTTTGAGTTATTTTATATTTTTTTAGTTCCCATTTTTATATGTTGTCGGGTTGCTAATTTATCATATTAGAATCATCGTTATCACTCATACATTGAATATAATACATCCATCAGTCACATATAGAATAAATTAAGTACTTATAAAATTAACGAAATTAATTTCCTTGACAGCATTTAGTAGGTTTTCGCCGTAATTTTCTAGAGACTCGCTACATTGATAATTTCTCCAAACTTTGATGAATCGAGAATGAGCTGATTCAGCTGCCTGCTCTGAAACGGCGCCTAATCCCATACCAACTGGAAGGAATTTGGTGATAAATGGGATAACATGTCTGCACACTTTATGGACTTTTGTTGAACAATTCAGCCCAGTTAATTTGAATGCTTCTTCAAATTGAAATATCGCCAGTTTGTAATCACCTTGTATCTTTTGCCCAAAACATGTCCTCACTACCTCTGAAAATCGCTTTAAAGCAATGCTGGATGAGTTGCTAATTGGAAAACCAATCTGCTCAACCATCAATGTAATTTTCCGCATTGCATTACCTTCAAATGCGCCTCCATGGTAAGAACTTCGAGATATGTTATTGTGCTTCAGTAATAATTCATGTGTAACTAACTCTTCTTCAGACATTGTAGCCACGATCGCATTGTACAACTTCTGACCAACCCCTAACAAAAGATGTAACTCGGGAATATTGAACATCTGCATGTAGTCAACCATCCATACACCAAGAGCCTCCATATCTTCTACACCATCACAGTCAATCGCATGATTCTTTGAGTCGGAGTTATATTCTTCACACAATTTTTGGTACATCTTTGCATGATGTGCTGATGATCTTGATTTGAATTCGACATGATCCAATCCACTTTTAGCATCCCATACACACCAAATGCATGGGTAACGTCCAAGCATAATACCCAGACAGAGAGCAGCGGCTTTGAGATCAAAGGTAAAAGATACGTTGTACTCATGAATAAACTTTTGAATTTCCGGGGCATTCAGTATTATAGAAAAATTGTAATTATTTTCAGGAGCACTTGATACCCATAAGAAGATTAGATTTCGCACAGAATTTTCCAGTTGTAGACACATGACAAGCTTAGTGAACCCACAACCATAATCAAGGCCAAGCTTAAAATTGAAACTGTAAACTGAAGATTCTCCGCTAATGTTGTAGACTTTTTCTATCAGTTTGTCGATGTTGCAACAGCGTACAACCCAAGTCTTTCTGATATCAGAGGAATACTTCTCTTTGCTCCATTCCAGATCTAATTGGACGCATTCGAATATATCATCACAATATTGTTTCCGTTCGTCGTAATAGTCCTTCATTGATGGACAGGCCACGCCAGCATCCCTTATTACTTTGGTTACAGCTTTTAGTTGCTTATTACTCATTGCTCCGCCAGTGCATTTTATCTGTGCGATGTCAGAGAAATCCATTTTGGGCATTTTGTGTTGAGGTAACTGGTCCAAATTACCAGGAAGCATATGAATTGGATGGCCTCCCGATGGTCTAGGTAACGTTATACGCGAGTCCTCACTTGCACTGCGGAATTTTCGTAGATTTCGGAACATACGACAGGTTCAATAGAACGTTTTCGTGCTAACAAAAATTGGCTATTATTTACCAAAGAAGTTTTTGAGCAAGTATGCGGAAATCCGGGACTTATTGTGTTTAAACACTTACTACAAAGGTTAAAAACCTTTTTGGGAGAGTTGATCGCAGGACGTCCAGGTTTTTCGTGGAGAATTTGCAAAGAAGCACGATTTCTAGGTCCAAATCTCGAACTTTCCATGCACATTACACAGGTATTGACTGAACTACACGTATTCAAGCGAGTATTTCGTATAATTGGCCAATTGAATCGAACAGGAATTTCCCTTGAAGTATCATCATGCATTGATCGATTAACCAAATAGAGCTTGCAAGTATTGCACAAAACATTTGGCCGATTATCGTCCATCGGATCGATTGGCTCAAAAACTTCGAATATTGCTCACCCAAATGGGTGGAAATAAGGCTATTGTTTTTAATAGTTATCTTCCCAACTTTAATACAACACCAACGACAAATTTTGTCTTTTGCAGACTCGTGCTTACTCATAAATACCAACAGTAGAAATAGATATCAGAACAATTATGTATCAGAAAAATTATATAGAAAATGAGTACAAGCATTCTTTAAATAGTTTTTCTATGCAAACAGATATTCGTTAAACACCTTTAATTACTAATTATCACTGAATGGAAACTACTTAAAAGTATTCAAAGGACTCGATTAGGTGATTAATGACGTGCAATCAAACTATTGTTACTATTGTTAAACTATTCGAACCTGATACCATACAGAAAAATGAATGACATAATAGAATAGAATAAAACCGCAATACTATTGAAAATTCTAAGTGCATGCAAATGTAAACAACAATGTCTAAGCATATCATAATAATATCTGATTGCCAATGGTGATGCATCTGCCATCGCTGTCATGATGAGAATCTAAAATATTCGAATTGTAAAAAATTATTTTTTTACCAAAAAATTTGTGTGGGGAATATTTTTTCGACAACAGAATCGGATTCTACGCAAAATTCTACACAAGAATCATGAAGAATCTCAAGGACCTCGTTTTTTTGATCAATATGATTTTCTGAGAGACCCGTGCGATGGGCATCTTCAATGCTGCCCCTATCAGCCTTTAATTTACGTACACAATCCTATAAATGGGATGCGCTAGAGCTTCCCATGATAAATGGTGTCGAGATCCTCATGTATCTGGAGTGGTTTGTTGCCGAGTACGGTACGAATCTTTATGCAATCTCGTTTTTCGGTTTTGCTTGATATGTGTTTTGAAGCCATGAAAAGTTGGCTCTCGAAAATAGAATAGATCAAGATATATAATAGCTAGAGTGAATTATCTACCAGCATTAATTAGGAAATCGATAAAACCATTAGGGTATACTATCCATTTCATGTAATCAAGGAGAATTTGGCTGCTATATACTAAGGATGGGAACTTTTGAATGCCCCAAGTTGATAATAAGTTGATTCTTACGAATATAACGTATAATAAGTATTATACTTAATACGTTCTTGACAGCTTGGTTATAATAGATATCATCTACAGTATTGCACAGATATTTCTTTAATTATATACGAACACCTGCCTCCAATATTTACAAAGTATTTAACTCGAACATTAAATAAAATCCAAATCAAATCTACTCCACAACTCGAGTTTAATCCCCTACTGAACTTCATGGTCTATCATCAAATCCTATAGATACATTTCTAACTTTTGAAACGAAATCTATAGCCTAATTTGAAATATTTGCACAAAGGTGTGAATTGTGAGTAATCATGTGATAAATCATTTGGATACAGAGCTGCAAATGGGTCACAAGAAGTGACCCATGACCCATGTGACCCATCGAAGTAGTGACCCATGACCCATTGACCCATGGGTCATGACCCATTATGTATTTCATTATTAGGAGCAAGTATAATGTAAGTATTTAGTCTAACACATTAATAAATCAGGTTGTTTTTATATCCTTCCAACACAACAGAGACAGCTTCGATAGTTTCTGGCAACATTGCATTCCTTTGAGATGTTGCAATATGCCGAGCATTAAAGGCACTAAAGTGTCTCTCGCTTTCGGATGAGGATGCCTGAATTACCAATAGTCTCATGGCAATTTTCGATAATAATGGAAACCTAAGTTTTTTCTGCTTCCACCAATCAAGGAGATTAAAATTCTCCCGTTTCGGAACCGTTTCTTGAATGTACATTTGCAATTCTTCATTAAATTGTAAATCAATGTCTGTAATTTGATTTGTTGTTGTTGGTGTCGTGGTCTCATTGATTTGAAACCAACTGAATGGATCATATTTAACCTTCTTTTGAGGTTGCACATCAAGGTTAGATTGATCCAACTCAAAGTTGGTAATGGCAACATCCTCGATGTTAACACATTCATTAGTTTGAGCCACCTCTTTTGCTAGAATAAGAAGAGATTCCTTGATCTGTCTAAAGAAACCCTCCCGATCAACTTTTGATCTTACGAACGTAAATGATCTCAACGATGGATCAAGAAACGTAGCACTGAGATGAAGCATCCCAATACTGTCCCACAACTTCTCTGTCAATACCGGAAGAAATTCTGCCTTCAGAACTTGCTGTATTTCAGAATCTTCTTCTTTTATTTGCCAAAGCTCGTACAGCGTGTAGTATACTGGGACGACATTTTGAAGGGTCGGTTTATTGGCATATTCTAGCAAGTCAAATAAATCAGAAAAACCAGATAGAAACTCAACAACTTCCCTTAACAAATCGATATCGAAATGATAAATTAAATTCTCACGTTTTCGTTTTCGAAGTTCTATGACTAAAGTCTCCCTACTCACTAGAATAGAAAAAAACATAGAATATAAACTCCTCCATGGGCGTGTTTCACCTCCGTGTTTTAGTGTTGTAGGAAGTTCTGATTGAATTCCACACGCTTGATTAACAAATTTAACCAAAGTATGAGCAGACTGATCAAGGAACTTCAGCTCAGGATTTGAGTCCATTGCTTGTTTCCATGCAATGTCAATTACGGTATTTATACGATGACATGCGCAATCAACATGGGTTTTAGCAAGAGTAGCGCATATGAAATTTGATCCTTTATCAGTAGTACATGGCGTGTCCACAAGAGATAGATTTAGTTCAGACAGATTTTCATCAATCACTTTCTCTATATTGACGGCAGTATGCTTTTCAGGAAAATAGGAACATCGATACATTGAATGATTCAGGGTCCACGAACCATCTATCCAGAACACGGTAAAATCGAGATAAGAATTATGGTTTATGTTATCTGTCGCCAAATCTGTAGTAAATGCCACCATTTTGTTCAAAGAACATTCCACAATTGATTTCTTGATTTTCTCTTGACACTCATTCATTTTCTCAAATGTAGACTTTTTGACCGTTTCTCTACCAAAAAGCACGTCATTAACATCAAGATTTCCGTACATGCTTCCAATTTGGATCATTTTCTGAGCAAATAATCTCAACCCGGGATTATCGACAAACATAAATGAAGTACCACCTTGAACAACCATACGGACCTCCGCATCCTTCACTCGCTTCCCTTCTTCTCTCGTGAAGTGCTTTCCTGGGGTTTTCTTGAAAAAACTTGCTACCGAAGATTGAGTTTCCCCTTTGAGGGAGCAGGTTTTGCAATGGTCCGCGAGATTTTTAGTTCCGTATAATCTAACAGAGCCATCAGTTTGTTTTGCTTTGAATTTTAGACATACGAAGCAATCTTTACAGGCTGACCAACCAAATAGTAATTCATTAGTTGCTTTGATTTTTATCAATCGGAATTTCTTCCACACATCTGCTTTGCACTTGGGGTCGTCGTTGTTGCATAAGAACATATCACCATGGTGGAGAGCAGCCCTTAGATCTTCACAGTTGTTAGACATTTACGACAGTAAGAAGATCTCAGAGGAATATATAAATGAAAAATGTCAGTCTAGATATATATATTTATACTTGAAGATTTCTGTCTATTTGAATTGCAATCCTAAGATTCCGGTAATATTGTACATAGTAGGTTTGCCGATAAGATTAAGACACGAAAACTTAATTGATGATTGCAGTTACTATACCTGAAGACATAAATATGACTCTCACTTGTAGTATTCCAAACATTTAGTATAATGACCACCTCTATTAACTCTATTTAGAAGGTTTTCTAATTGACAAATAACTCTTTTAGCCTACATTGTATATAAATAAAATTTTGATGGGTCATGACCCATTAACGCATGACCCATGACCCACTGACCCATCTTAAAAAAGTGACCCATCTGACCCATTGACCCATGGGTCAGTGACCCATTTGCAGCTCTGTTTGGATATAGATTTGAATGTGTGAAAATTGAAATCTACAACTCCCTAACCACCAAATTGCAATCAAAACGAAATTTCTTGCATCATTTCAGAAAATATGTACAAGGTGTGAAAATAATACGTAATAATGTGAAAATCATGGTATAGATCAGAGAATGTCAATATTGGAACACAATGCTTGAATACCAGTTCAAACGAAATCTCTATCATTATTTTGAATACTATGCTAAAGGTGTGAAAATGAATTCCACATACCCTACTACGCCTGAATAATTCTTACAACGAAACCTCTAGCATGATTTTGAAAAATATGCCAAATTTGTGAAGATATGACCAGACATATGATAAATCTGGGGATGTGCGACTTTTAGACTCTCGAAAATTGGACTCTGTGCACCCAATTGCCCCTGACAATATGTTGAAACCTAATTTCTAGTTTGCTTTTGTGTTTTACATTGAAATCTGTGAGACTATCATTAATCACCAAAAATGTGTAAAATATTCACTTTATTTCAAATCTTTCCCGAGGTGCGTTTTCCTACCCAAAATGTATATGTACCAATTTACATGTAAATCCGCCTTGTAGACTTCGCAACGGGCAGATGGACGGACGGAGCTACTAATGTCGCACATCTTCCATGGCATTATGGCGTAAACCATAAGAGCTGCGGTAAATTAATCCTATAGTGGATATTGTATATTATTACTATATAGTACAGTCAGGGGACAAAAGTATTCGAACACATAAATATATTGTCATAAGTTGTATACTCTTTCCTGCTCCTATATATTGTGTATTCTATATTCGTAGCTGCTATCTAGTAATTTGCATAGAATACATATTTTTTTTAAGAATTTCAAAAAATATTTTCGATTTACACTTTTTGAAGGTGTTAATTATTAATGATTATTAGATAATTATTGATAATCAAAATATGTGATAATTCAAAGCCTATTAAGAATCTCTAATTTCTGACTTGATATTTGAATTCTACGTTGGCGAGTTACCCCAGATTGAAATTTCCAATCGGATTGAACAATTTTTACCAGAGTTATAGATGAATTTCAATTTGTGCCATTTGTGCCACCTTTTGCCCAAGGTGGCACAAGTGGCCGCTATCAAGAGGTTATTTTGGAATTCAAGGGTTAGCATAGTCATATCGTTCGAAATTGTTCTTCAACTTATTCCTCCTAACCCTAGTTGATTTCCTTGTAGTGGTGCTTTTTCCTGCACCTTTGTCACTTTTTGAAAAAAGTTGTGATTATTAATAATTAACACCTTCAAAAAGTGTAAATCGAAAATATTTTTTTGAAATTCGTGAAAACATATGTTATTCTACACAAATACTAGATTTCAGCTGCGAATATAGACCACACAATTTATAGGAGCGGGAAAGAGTATACAATTTATGACAATATATTTGTGTGTACGAATACTTTTGTCCCCTGACTGTATATCATTATAATGTGTCTACACTGTAACCTTGGTGACGAACTAATTTCCCTCGTATACTGCTTTCTCTTTCATAAGATACATATAGTGTATTCTACGGGTTTTTTGGATCTCTGAAAGACAATGCAAGTGATCTTATTATATTTTTATCACTAGATTTCGTGACTTAGAGTTTGGAAGTGGACTGATAGCCAGCTGGTATTATATTAGAATTTTCTACTGCTTTATCCCTGCTGCTACTTCCGTATTTGTAGAGCAGCATAGGGGGCGCATGAGATTTCCGTACGGTGAGGGCGATATGAAATTCTCAGGGGATAAATAAAAAGCCCGTTGTCATGGGACGCTGAGCATTTCAGGAATTTTTTTGAGCAGCCTAAATCGTTTTTACTAAGTTATATCGATATTATACCATATTGGGTTTGATTTATTTAGTTTATAATCCCGGAACTATTTTGTGGATGTGTGGAATTGGCTATACGTACTTGAGTATTATTTATGCGACTAAATATACTGGATTTAGAGGATGATATTGCAGCGACCGTTAAAAATTTCTTTGTTGTGTATTTTTCGACTTAAAAATTTTCCAATGAAATTTGAAATGAATTTGAATAGACGAATCCGTATATTTTAGATAAATTATGGACTACATTTTGTAAGTCACTCATTTGAAAATGCGTATTTAAAATTGCAGAGAATAATGATAGAATCCCAGATTTCTTAAACATTCATTTATTTGATAATTTTACCTTCCTTAAAATTACTTTTGGACACCCGCCCAATCCTAAAAAAGATTTCTGAACTGAAATACTCCAGTGGGCTACAGCAACAGAATTATATATCGCTCATGAGAATTGAAGTTGTAATATCACATGTTCCATTTACGTATATTTGATGATTTATAGTTAGAGTGTAGTTTTCAAAAGTAAATACATGCATAATAACTAATTCAATATGCGATAATTTTCTACATTTTATGTAAAATCAAGAAAATAACTCAATGTCTAATGGGATAACTGGTCTATTTTATTGATTTGTTGGCTGTTATCTCCTACATCGATTACCATTCTTCAAACCCACTCAGTTAGCGGAAACAATAATAAACATTGATGAGACTGGGCATCACCAAGCCTACACTCCACCCTCCCCATGCCAAGGAGGTTTTACGAAAGTACAATTTTGATGGTAGTCTCAATTTTATATTATTGATGAAAGTCATCGAATATATATGCGGAAGCTTCTTGCTCTGGACTAATCCCCATCAAACTTATCCTCAAACATTCCAAGGGCTAAAAAAGACTATCATTTCAAGTTACATGCACTTATAAATTTATGGATAGAAGTTGTAGACCCTAAGCCCTGGAATATGTATGAGACCTAGAGAAGAAAAACAACTAGATGGGTGACATCTACTGCAACTTAATAAGGATGTAGACGAATATATGCTCTGAATAATCACAACTTATCATCTCCTACCAGTATATCCCTGCAAAATCACATGTTACCTTATATTATTTCCTTAGTTTTGTATTTAGTGTGCTTCTGAGTTAAATTACACAAGGCAACAAGTTTTCGTGAACGTTTAGGTACCAGAACAAAGTATATTCCTCTAGGGAGATCGACTATCCTCTTTCGGAAGTGTAATCAGATTCTCTCAATCACCTCTTGCTTTTAGACACTGTCAATTCAATTTTTGTAATATTTGCAAATATGTTCATGGAAATCGATACTATGGGTCCAGGAAATATATATATTTGTACTGTATATATATATTTAATGCTAAATCTGTCGTTAAGTTTGCGTCATCTACAGTATTTGCGCCATAAAGCAATTGGCCCTGCGATAATTTTTCTTATCGGAATTTCTAAGGTGTCGGACACCTATCCGCGTACTCACAATATGTCTATGCCAACCATGAATGTCCATATCCCCCTACCGGAATTTATTTATGAATTAGTTTCTAATAGCTTATCTTAATTTGTTCCCAAGAAAACTTCATTATATTGACTATTTCCAATGATATAGTTAAATTACTGTTCTTTTATCACATTATTATGTCACTAATACCACAATATTTCACATTGGCTGGCAATCTGTGGATTCTTGATTCACAAAACATGAAATCTTACAGGATGCGAATGATGCATATATTTGAACTTGAAGTGCTGTTATTATTCTTGGAAATCGCCAATAATCATAACAGAATATTCATTGTATAATACAGATCTATGACGAAATAGATTATGTGGTTCTAATATTACCGTTCTAAGTAGTTAGATATGCGTTTTGTTCTTATCCTGTAGAATTTGTAGCTTTCAAACTTACAAATCTACAAAATGCGAGCAAATACTGGAATATTTGGGGCCAATACCAGAATATTCAATAGTGTAGTGTAGTAATGTACCTATTATTTTGCTGTACCAGAGAAAAATTTAACCAATCAAATGTTTTCTTCATAAGAAAACACTTCAATCTTTAGAAGCTATTCAAAAGATAAAGACAGTTATAAGGATGAAGACATTTTAGGTTGGCGTTGAGGTTTGGTTGGTGGGGTCTCCATTTGTCCGATACCTGGGAATTCAATTAGGTAGAACACTCTCCTAACATTCTCACATGATCCCGAATAAGCCCATGAGTGGTAATTTCAAGAAAATATTCTCAGAGATTTCAAACCGAAATGTATTATCAGAGTATGGGAAGTTGGGTATACGTATATGATGAATTTGTTACCTTGAATCTACCAAATTCCAACGGCTATTAAGTAAAAAGCGAATATTGACAAACAACTGCAATCCATGGTCTCAGGTGCAACAAATGAACTAGGCAACAATAGAATGACAATTTTTGAATTTTTTATAAAGATATGTATTTCAGATATTTTTAATTGAAGTACTCGGAGCAATCAAAAGTTCCCATCCTTAGTATATAGCAGCCAAATTCTCCTTGATTACATGAAATGGATAGTATACCCTAATGGTTTTATCGATTTCCTAATTAATGCTGGTAGATAATTCACTCTAGCTATTATATATCTTGATCTATTCTATTTTCGAGAGCCAACTTTTCATGGCTTCAAAACACATATCAAGCAAAACCGAAAAACGAGATTGCATAAAGATTCGTACCGTACTCGGCAACAAACCACTCCAGATACATGAGGATCTCGACACCATTTATCATGGGAAGCTCTAGCGCATCCCATTTATAGGATTGTGTACGTAAATTAAAGGCTGATAGGGGCAACATTGAAGATGCCCATCGGACCGGAAGACCAGTTTCTGCTACCCCCCCTGAATTTGCCTCTCAAATTCTGGAACTATTTGATATTGACCCCAATTAGAGCTTTGAAGCTTGCCCTAATCCTGGACATCTCATCGGGAAGTGCTCATACAGTTATACACGATTAACTCGACTATCGAAAGATTTCAGTGCGAGGATTTAAGGCCTTAAATCTTCACAAAGGTGCAAAAGGAGAAGAGGGTTTCATGCACTCAAAAATTGCTAAAAGAATATAGAGATTGTGATTCTCGAGGGTTATATGAAATCGTTACTGGTGACGAAACTTGGATTGGATTTTCTGAACCTCTGCGTAAGGAACAAAGCAAATCTTGGCTCCCAAAGATTCTTCCCCTCAGAAAAGACACGTCCGGACTTTCGAGATGAAAAGGCTTTCTACAGCATATCTTTTGATGCGTATGGGCCAGTGGCTCAAATACCTATGCCTAACGGAGAACGACTCAATGGAGAATTTCAAACTTCTCCACGATAATATAATTTTGGGTATGATCTTGGATGGATAATAATTGGATTTCATTTGATTTGGATTAAAATGAAATAATAAACAAATCCACAACTTTGACCTAAACTGACCTTACAGATTATATATAAGACATGACCAGACTATGCATGACCTTATGACAAGCCCGCTGCTCTAGATTTTGTAATAATTGTCAGACTAGTACGAAAGTATAGTTGCGACTCTCAATACAATCTAAAAGGGATTTATGTGTATGAAATGCCATATTGCCCTGAATAGTAGGTCCTTGGACCCTCTGAGCAGAGGCGGCCCAGGTAGGGTCCGTGGGACAATAATTAATGTAAGTATGCCCCGCCAGTGCCCCTAAAGGTAAAAAAAAACTGAGAATTAGCTATGACGAACAATACCGTATTCTATATATTGATTAACTACTATTACACAATTGCCATAAGAAAGGCTCCGGTTAGTCAAGTCTCAACCATGTCAGTATTTCGACTGCTGATGGATAGAGTATTACTAAACAGAGCCTAGTTCGGTGGCTCCATATTTTTTTGTGTAGGCCAGCCTGACCAATTGAAATATGCTTGTTGCTCTTTACTTGGGATAAAACAAGAATCAAAAAACATAAATAAGCAAATAAATAAATTAACCTGTCTACAAAGATCGTAACTTTCGCGTCGAGGGGTCTCGAAATGAATAATGATCTTGAATACTATTCAAGGAAATACAGTATCACCATTGCTAAAGACATAAAATCAAAAATGAACAGCAAAGAAGTGCTAAGTATACAGTCCCATGTAGGGTAAGACGAAGGAAGCAAAGCGGGGGAGTACTAATAAAGACACCTACTTTACAAATCTGCAGAGAGTAGGTTTGCGTCAAAAGGTATCATTTGGAAGATCGAAAACAAATAGTTTGTATCAATGGCTCTGCAACCGGAATAGAAGTATAACTTTTAGAGTACGTAAAGGGTCACATTACAACCTTAGAAATTCAAATCCAACAGACAGGATATGTTTTAGGATATGCGCTATGATTTTCAAAGCTTTTCATGAACTACAGCAATATAAGTCCAAGCTACTCGTTTATCTCACTCATAACAGTATAAGACGACACGTGAGATCAATACGTACCATATCCCAAACAAAACATTACAAGAATTCACTTAGCTATATTGTCCGATTCCTGTACAATCTACACTATTAAAATACATATGTTAAAGTCAATGTATAAACCAGTCAATCTACAATTTGGCTAGAATTTTCAGCCAATTTACAAATTGACTGAATCATTGGCCGGCATTTTGACAGATTGACTGAAACGTATTACGAAATTAATTAATTGATACCAATATGCACTAAAAGCATGCGATTACAGCATACTGACTAAAAAGTTCACACATCGTTCCCATTCAGATCTTATTGGGGCAGGTCTTAGTCGCGTGACACTTGCTATTACATTTAAGTCCAGCCTTGAAACAGTACATGTCATTTTCATTTCTTTACTGAATTACACCCATGATGTTTCGAGGATCTCCTCTACCGCGGTCCACTAAAGGGATTGGAATAATTACATTATCTCCAGGGTGTCCGCAACCTGTTCTAGACGACTGCGTTTCAACATGCGTTTGGCATGAGCTATCTGTCCTTCAGCTGCTCTCTCTTGCTGTTGAGTTGAATGTTATCGTGCCGTATTTGGATAGCGGTTACCTGAGACGAATGAGCAGATAAAGATGTTAAAGAAGTAGATTCTGAGGCATCAGGTGACATATTTTCTTATGTAGGAAAATTTGGAAAGCTGTGGCCTGGTTACCTGAAGAGACCTGAGAGGGGTCAGATTGCTGATATGCAGCCATTAGGTCGTCCTCGGACACAAGACGTTCTATGATTTCATTATGAATGGTGAACGTGTCCAACTTGTGCATCACGTCTAAACAGGGCCTTGAATGGGGATTGTTTAATTCCAGAATGGTAACCACTGTTCTTCTGAAACTGCACAAAACGAAGCCCAGTTGGCCAATCTGTGGAGTCATTGTCACCTAACCAGGCAGTTAGTATGTCTTTGACGTCACAATTCAGTCTCTCAACTGATCCCTGGCTTTCGGGATGGTGAGGTTTACCATGGACCATAAGTAGATCAGACCAAATAACCTTCAGTTCAGTGATGACTGATGCTGTAAATTCACTGCCGTTGTCACTCTGGAGAATTTGAGGGGGCCTAGTAACAAGAAAATGTCAACCAGTTGCCAGGCAACTTCAGCAGCACGTTTGGAAGTCAAAGGGCGTAATACACAATACTTTGTTAAGTGGTCTTGATAAACCATGATCCAGCTATATGAAACTTTACACATAGACTGCATGTCAATGAGGTCAACCTGAGCACGGGAACGAAAGTCTTTGGACAAACCTATAGCTCAAAAATTGGCTTAATTAAAATCGATAAAAAAAAAAAATCAAAATATTTTTGAGTGTGACAATGACGTCATTACTTTCATACCCAAAGACTTAGAAAAAATCCAGTTACGTCAATCGATTCCTTGAGAACGATTCCTCACATGTCAATAATATAGTTTACTACGTTATCTAGTGCCCTTATACCTACTACCAGGTTTTAGCCATTTCGTGCCACTGTGTATACTATGCGAAATGTCGACTATTCAACTCGCAATTACTTGTATGATCGGGACCTAAAAGGTTAGTCGAGAAACTGAAATATGGATAAAATAGACGGCTAAAAACGCTCGAGAATGAAAAATATCGATTTATTTGTCTTGCAAATGTGTTAATATTAATCACAAACTGCATACGAATACTGATAAATCCCAAAGAATTACTGGAATTCCAGGAATGCTGAAATATCTCAAGGGTATCTGAAGAAAAATATTAGTGGTTTTCAGGTTTTCAAATTTCATTTTTAGCCTAAGCTTGAGGCTTTAGTTTGACATGTTATAAGTCTATTTAGTATCAAATAATAGCATATTTCTAGTTTTGAAATAGTGTAAAATCGAATACACACATTAATTTTCGTAGATAGCTTATTCAAATGTTTATCTATTCCCGCATAGTTTCACACTGTGGTATGGGAGTGAGTTCCACTATATTCCTTATATTTCATCAACCCTTGGTTATGAAGATTTAGCTTTTTCAACCCAATCTTTCGGTCCAATGAGTCAGGGTATTCGAGATTGCAAAGTATATATGACTAATAGTTGTGAGTACGAAAAATCAAGTTATGCAGATTTACATTCATTGCTGTACTTAGAGTTTGAAAACGTTTTTAACCATTTTCTCCAGGTCAGAATAGGAGAATATTGATGTAAAATACAAGCCAAGTTGAATTTATTGCGCCATAAAATCTTCGAAGTTGTCAGAATAATCCGATAAAATGGAATAGTGGTCTGATTGTATATCCAATGTTTATATAGGACATCTGGTAACCCTGCTGATTAAGTGCTAATTGTTTGTACTATCTCTTGAAACGGTTAAAGGGCTAGAACTTCTGATCTTTACTTACTGGCTCGCATCGCTTGCTAGGTTGCTCCGCTACAGCTTAGTACTCCATGTTAGCTTAAGTGTTCCTTACCTTGCTAAATTTTATAGTGTTATTCTCGTTACGTAACAGAATATACTCGGCACTACATGCCTCAAGTTCACAAAATAATTCTAAGATGTTATCATCCATGGTCTATCCAAATTACATTCAAAGGCGGTGTGACCGGAGATGCTATGTTGCTTTTTGTTAATAATCTCGGTACTTGGAGCCTCTGTTATTAAGAAATTCGGAAAACTTTTAATTATTTTGTACATACCCCATGATGAGTTAGCTTTTGGCCATAATCATGACGTCAGAATATTTGTCACATTGCGGGTACCTGTGCTTCAAATTTCAAACTTCTACCATTTATATTGGCTGAGCAGTGGTTGATAAAGTGATTTTTCGAAAATCCAAAAGTTGTCAATAAGTGATAAATTCGTTATAGGTATGAATTTTCGTCCAATAATCGAACATTTTCCAGGCAGGACCACAATATCCCTTGTATGCCAAAAATCAGCCCTGGGGGTCTTCGAGTTTTGTCAATCAATTATAGACATTCGAACATTTACATCAGGCGTCTCAAACTGAATTCGATCACGTGCCAAAATTGAATTTGTATGCAATATCTCGGGCCAAATTGTGGCTAAGTAAATCTAGACCCTGGATCAAAGCTCCTGATGAGTTAGTTAGGTGATTAATAGATCCTTTGCAAATGCTTGAGTAAGCTAGTATTTATTGCATAAGTATACATAACTATACTACTATCCTAACATATAAGGAATCGGCATTACTTTTGACTACTTTTCTGGCACCTCTTCGAGCCAACAAGATCTACAATGTTGGGAGAGATGGGTGACAATGCTAGTCGCGCCACTGAATCCAAATGTTCATTAGTTAGCCGCGACCTGTACGACGTTTTAACAGCCTTCATGAGTGAGAAGGATTGTTCATTCACATAAGTCGCTCCAAGCATGCTTCCAATGTAGAATGCATGGCTTTTCAGCTTTGGAAATGCTCTCATCCATTAATTGATAAAAAGCAATTAAGTCGACCTGTTGAAAATGCGCTCTTCAACGGTTCATGATATTTGAGGTTAATCAGCTCCAATTGCACTCCACTATCTTCACAATCCGCAACATTAATTGAGAAGGGATCCTCGAATAGGCGAAATTCGAGTTCATATTCTTGGAACACATAGAAACGTCCAGAAAAGTTCTGGCTCAAGGTTTTAAGGTTCAGTTTTAGCTTATTTTTATGAAGATTACTTCTGGATTATCTTTGAGGAGTTTCGACACAGAAGGGAAATGGCGAAAGTCATTCTTTTCTGCCTGACTAATAAATAGAGAGCTTCTCCATGAAGTTTCTTGTATGGCTCCAAAGTTGTGAAATAAATTTCTCTCGGCCCTGGAGTCAGATATTTAGATCATTCAAATGACCTGTAATGTCAGAGAGGCATGCAAAATCAAACAACCAGTTTTTGTTATTCATCTGTTCAATCACATGTTCCCCATTTTTGGTTTTTAGGTTCGCATCTTTTTCTATAATAAAAATTATAATTTCGGTGAACAGATCATTAAATCGCTGCAAAACACGCCCTCGACTCAACCAAAGAACTTCACAATGATAGAGAATATCTCTGTACTGCGAATCCAGTTCCTTTAACAGTGCTTTAAAATGTCTATGGTTGACTCCTTTTGCACAAATAAAGTTGATGACTTTGACAACAACATCCATTACATTCTGGTATTTGAGAAACTTTCCGCAGAGGGGCTCCTGGTGAATTATACACTGCAAGGAAAGACAGCGATGTTGAGGTGGGACCACCTGATCCAACAACAATTTCACAGCTCCTATCTCTTTCCCAATCATATTAGGAGCTCCATTTGTTCCAATCGCAGAAAGAATATTCCATGATAAAGTGACCTTGACATCTATTCCTTGAGTTCTCCCATCCATTGGGAACAATCCAATAATGTCCTCGTGGATTTCAAAAGGAGAGGAGATACCCCGAATATACACAGAAAGTTGTTCTGTGTCAGAGAGATCCGTACTGCCATCAAATGCCAACGAGAAACACTTGAAACTTTCGGTTTTCTTCTAAAGTTGGTTTGTCAAGTCTATTCCCATTTCTGAAATTCTAGACGCCACGGTATTAGGAGTCGGACTGATTGTTGAGAAGAGATTTTGTTGTTTCGGTGCTACCTCGGCGGCTGCAATTGCTAAGCAGTCCTTTATCATTTGACCTTCCGTAAACGGTCGAGTTCTTTTCGCAATAACCTCACATATACGATAACTAGCCCGCACACATGCTTCACTTATTTGTTTTTGGGCGACGAACAATGATTTCTGGGATATTCTTTCTGTTCTTAATCTTTTCACTGCTTCATCTCTAAACAACCCTGTGAGTTCATCATATCTCTTGCTGTGTTGCGTTTGGTAATGTCTGCGAAGATTGTACTCCTTGTTCACAGTACAATCGTAGGAACAAATAATACAAATAGGAAGACCCTTGGGACCTTTCTCAAAAAAATATTTTATCGTCCAATCTTCATCAAACCCACGTTTCTCATTGTCAATCTTGCGTTTTCGCAACATATTGATAAAATCTACTGACAAAAAATAATAACGTAAACAAACTGGGTTACTTTTTAAAACAAACATAATCTCACACAATCGGTTCATTTTTCTGAAATGAAACAAAACTATCTTAATGCATAAGTGACACAAACATTCTATAATGTCATATGAAATATAAATTTTAGGGTAGATCTGAAATAAATGGAGAAACATAAAGGCAGTCACGAATGGAATACATGGTAGGTTTAAAAGATAACTAAAGTGATCCAAAGTGCACATATATTGCTCCAAAACCATCAAGGCTTTGCGGGCCCAAAAAGGTGAGCTTGCGCGCCGCATCCGGCCCGCGGGCCAGCAGTTTGAGACCGCTGATTTATAGCTAGTTCGATCTGAAATTCAAATGATATGAGAAAATTTTTCGAAGAAAACAACAAAAAATATCAAATATTATATGCAATTTAGCTTTTACAATAGTTGGAATGAAAATACATCGGCATTGTTAGAAATAATTTAAAGAGTAGATGTATAGAAATGAGATATATCTACGAATACGAGTGGAATGGACTTTAGAACACATGGTTGCGTTATAACAAGCGAAATAACAAGAATATCAAAATCCACATTTTCATTTGGTCACACTGTATGCCAGGAAACTCTACAATTTGATTTATCTAATTCCAACATTGATCTGTTAAACTACTGCGATAATATTGAATACATAAACAACAACATAATTTGAGGCTGTGATCAGATCGGCAGAGAGATGTATTCAAATTCATTGTTATTTCAATGACTGATAATAATATCTTCACACCTTTTGAGTGAATTTAAAATTATGGTAGCGAGTTCCTCCCAACGGCTAGACTAGGGTAAGATAAGACTCTGATTTCATACTTATCAATGGAAATGTCTCATTTTGTCAGTAATTTAGTTAGATGAATCTAAGTGCGAATAGTTTGCACGCAGATTTAGATTATCTAAGGATACTTGTATTTTCAATACTGTAATACAAAAAAGGTAAATATTAATACTGGAATTAGTTAAAATTTATTGCTCCTTTCATTACGAGCCTGAAACTTTAGCCGTGATCGGTTAAGACCTGTTCTAGCAAAAATAATTTTGAAATATTTATAGATTAGGTCATGTCAAACCTGGAAAATAGCTGAAACGCTCTGCCATAAGTGACGTTGGGCAAACAAGGGTATCTACTAAATTTGTGGCATGAACCGTGGATGTGAGGTGTAGTATCTTACCGAGTTGATAGGTCTAACAGGGAATTAGTTAAGTAAATAATATTAAATTCAAAATTCTGGCAGTACAATTGTATAATGTACCTGTGAACCAGTAAATTCCAAAATATTTAGCACAAATTAACGACTACGTTATAATAATTCGATAGTGAAATCCAATATACCTTGTTATCCAACAAAACTTTCCTGAAAGATGTCCATTTAACATCCTTATCATAAATATTATCTTGATATACTTCATCAGCAAGCAACAATAAATTGTTGTCATAACAAAATCTTAAAATTTTTAGTTGTTGGCTAGCGTCTAAACATTGACCAGTAGGGTTTCCCGGATTAATTACAACAAAAGCTGTTGGTAAACTAAGATCTGTATGATTCTTAAGGGTGGTTGATAAATCATCTATAGAAAAACCCCAGCAAGAATCTTCGTGTAAATAATATGGAATAGGGAATAGACCCAAATAAGATAATGAAGCTGTATAAAGTGGATATTGTGGGATAGGTATCATAACTCCAGTCGGAAGAGACGCAGTATTACTACTCAAACAAGATAATAATACATTAATAATCTTGCTAGCGCCATCACTCAGGATAATAGTTGAATCAGAACGAATATGATCACGCTTTAAGATAAAATTAGCAATACTCTTTCTAACAAAAGAAAAACCAAGAGAATGGGAGTAGCCTCCAAAGCTGCCAGTAGAATCAAGAATATTCCTTGCTCTTTGCAATACATCACTAGGGAATAGAGTAGAATTTTTAGATATCAATGCGGGATATGCACATAAAGCAAGAAGTTGGCGTGGAAATGTAAGTGGACATTGTCCTAAGTTCTGTGGGTCACCAATGTTTACATAAATTAGTTTGTCAAACTGGAAAGATTCAGGATGGGAGATCAATTCAGACTCAATCTGTAATGCTCTGGTCGGGATTGGGCCTCTAACTGCATACTCTACTTTTTTAACATTAGAATTCAAGTTATCACATGTCAATGGAGTTCTGAGAATAGATCCTCGAAAGATTGATATGCTTCTAACAGCATAAGTAGTGAAAAAATAAGGTGGACGAAAGGACAAAAATCTTACAGAACATATCATTTCTTGCTAAACAGTGAAATCAATAAAGAATACTTGTACGATAATACGCAGTCAACATATAATACAACTAATATTCAAATATATATCGAGAAGAAATTCACTCTGAGTAGGTGGAATACATTTGTACATATTCTGATTGTATTAGAATGGTGATAATGGTATATATGTCAGTGTAAGAAGAAAATTCTATTAATTTATAATCAACAATGCGTGGTTAAATGACAATAGTTAAATAATATACGTATTCAGCGTCCATCTCCATTCAAGGTGATTAATTTTAACAAGTATTGTCAAGTATAATTGAATTACAGATCCAGTAAGGAAATCCGTAGTTAGTACGGCTCCAGATCTTGAAAACACCAAATGAGGAAACAAAATTGGTCCGATATTAAGTGAAACAATTGGGTGAAGGGAAACAATTTGGTGACACTATTTACACCAATGTTTTCAAAGAAAAGGTTCATATTGAATAGGGAGCGTCCCTCACTTTGTAATTTTGCAAAACATCACTGCCGACAATAATAAAAACTTAGTCATACTACAAATACTTAGGGTAATAAATATTTTGAACTAGCGGCCGAGGTGAGTTATACAAAGTTTGGAATTTGTGCACTGTGTCAAGAGACATTGGCGTATATCCGTTCGAAAAAGTGGGGGGGGGTGATGCATTATACTCTAACGAGGCTTTAGCTTGTCGCTTCATGATGAACTCGGAAGATTGCGCCTCAAGGTATTCAATGGACAAACAACAATTGAGATTAAAGAATATTGATGTTGTTTACAATATCCAGACACAGCATCCTCGATTATCCTAGTAAGAAATAAATAAATTGCCAGTATAGTCGTTGAAGGTATGACTCTACCTCAATATTGAAATTTGTTTACTTTATATTCATAAAAACAACAACAAATTTACATCTGATTAATCCAAAAGGGAGAAAATCGGATTCAACATTTTCGATATATTTAGTGAAATTTAATGAATTCAATTTATTTCCTTGATAAACACGATAAATACATAGTTATACAATAATTTCAAAATTGCAAACTGTAAATCCTTTCCTTGACAACGGACAAACAGACAAACAGACAGACAGACAGACAGACAGACAACAATTGTAATGAATAATATAGACTATGAATAAAGGTATAAATTCAAGATTTAGTAATTGTGGTGTCAGAAGTACACAAGGCTATCTACAACTGTAAAATGATATAAAAATATAAATATATATAATATTATAGTTCTGTTACAAATACTCCAATTATAGAATTCTATTGATATAATTATAACAAAGATTTGCCTTAAAAGCACTCGGAATATAGTCCTCTAGAGTATCCTCTGACCCATATGGGGGGTATACCTACCACAAAAAGTAGGGGGATATATGTATGCAGCATCCCACACCCAAAAAGTGGGCGAATGATTGTATGGAGCATTCCCTCGGGATCTACGCCCTGTTTAGGGATGTGTATCACAGAAGTTGGCAGGTATGTGCAGGGCTGTATGATTTTTGAAAAAAGTAAAATTTCAAAAATATATAAACATTGCTCTCTGTACACAAGTATTAGCCAAAATAAGAATGGTGCAGGGAGATAAAAAATTCTCAGAGCTTTATACTGAACAAAAGATCAAACGTGAAGATTTAAAATTTAGTTATGCACGTGTAAAGATGGGAATCAGCACCAATAATCCTCTCCCCAGTAATTAAACCGGAAAACTCGGGTCACGGACACATATAGCCACAGAAGTGTTACTCTCACAGCGGGATAAAATTATATAGGCCAAATTTCATCTGCCATAATAACCTTTGTTCCACATTTGGAATTTTCACTGTCTTTGGTGTCTATAGGCAAATAAATTTATGTAGGGACTATATTCATAACTGACTAATAACGGCTTGATTTCGTTTAATATCATGGATGGCATGTATTTCATATAAAGTGACTGTATTATATAATTGAGATACCTAACAGAGTAATAACGTAAGTAAAGCATAATAAAAATAGGAATACACCGAATCCGGATCTAGAATCCGGTGCATGCCTAATTGTCTACATTTATACTCTGAATGAATGGCAAATAATTTCTGGTAATGCCAAACAGATAAATAAGTGTCCGGCAGTGAAAAATAAGTGCGATTAGCATTGCACTAATGTATTACTAAGTATTACAAAATTAATGATAATATATATGTGTAAAAACATTAGTCAATATCATTATGATACATCCAGAATTTCAGAGATTATGTAATGCATTTGGATACTCAAATCAGGTACCTAATTGGTGCATCGGATCTAACTAATTCTTGATCCTAATAAAAGCCGCATCCGAAGGGTCAACTTATTATGTGGCGCTCACATAATTAAAGCATACAGTTGCACTTTGCCAAATTAGAGCTGAGAGCTGCTAAAGTTATTCGCACCGAAAGGGACGCTGTGAGTTAAGCACAATTAATTTAGAAAGCCTATAGAGGAATATCAAAAATAGATGTATCAATGAATTATCTGCGTAGTGTAAATCAAGCCTAACTAAGGAACTTCAATGATAACTAACTCGTATTGTTTGACACCGTCCTTATGACATCATCGCCAAAGTTCATTCTTGAATCTCTGGTGGTGACACCTGTATATAGATTCCAAATAGTCTCACATAATGAAATATTTTGTATTTCATAATAAATCGACCCAGGAATCACCAGTTTCAAATTTAAACACAGAGAATTGTGACAGAGTAATATAGAATGTATAATCCTTCAGTTAACATTGAAGGGAACAGCACCTGAATTGATAAACTGTAGAAACATGTCAAAGTCAATTTCAAATTTCGACACACAGAATTGTGAAAGAGTACTAAACAAAGTATAATCCTTCAGATTACATTGAGGCAAACAGACACTGAACACTGAAACTATACAAACATGTTAAAATCAATATCAAATTTCAACAAACAGTATTATGAAAGAGGACAATAGAAAGTATAAAACTTCAGTTAACATTGAAACAAAATGACACTGAAGATATAAACTATACAAACATGTCAATGTCATTTCCAAGTTGAACAGACAGAATTGTGAAAGAGTACTATATAAACTATATTACTTCAGTTTGCATTGAAACACAAAGAGACTGTAGATTTGAACTATACAATAATGTCTAACTCTGTTTCCAATTTCAACACACAGAATTGTGAAAGAACACTATATAAACTATATTACTTCAGTTTACATTGGAATACAAAGAGACTATTGATTTAAACTATACAAACAAGTTAAACTAAATGTCAAATTTCTACATACAGAATTGTGAAAGAGTACTATACAAAGTAAATTACATCAGTTTACATTGAAACACAAAGAGACTGAAGATTTGAACTATACGTTAATATCAAACTCTGTTTCCAATTTCAACACACAGTATTGTGAAATAGTACTATACAAAGTATATTACATCAGTTCACATTGACCACAAAGAGACTGATGCTTTGAACTATACGATAATGTCAAACTCTGTATAGAATTTCAACACACAGAATTGTGAAAGAGTACTGTTGCATAGATTAGTGAGGCACGTAGAATATTGAGGCACTGTATACATAGACCATGGATGAATATCTACTGTAGAATATTGAGGCACGGTAACAGAAGGAGAAACTATATACAGAATATGTAGTTATCAGTATGTGGTTTATTTGTAGCATTTACGTAATAATGACTTGACACATTTGTGACCAAGATAGCTTTCTCGAATTCGCATATAAATTGTAAATAATTTTCAAGTAACAATAAAGATGGAAGTATTTTATGAGGAAATTGTAAAGTTTTTAAAAGTTGGAACATATCCTGAACCTGACGGAGTTTCCTCTGCAAAAAGATGGAATTTTAGAAGAAAAGTTTCACGATATTTTCTCGGTGAAGATAACACACTCTACAAGGTAAAACCTCAAATATTATTTATAATCTATAGTTGTATTCGCCAAATGGCAAGTGGCGCCTTGCTGAAAATATGCTTGCAAATAGGCGAACACTACTGTATATAAATATTTAAGTTATTGATGCAATATCATATGAACAATTATATAGAAAGTGGACATCAATGGTTCAACAATTGATTTGGAAGTCCCGTTAGAAACGGAGAGGGATGATATAATAAAATAACATGATGATCAAGTTGGTCACCCTGGAATCAATGCCACTGTTGTTTCCATACAACAACAATATACATGGAAAGGCTTATATACACATATCATTGATTATGTAAGTAACTTACTTGGGTACAGTTCATTCTCAATAATTCCGAAATTCAAGGAATATTATTATTATTACTATGAATATTTTGTTATTATTGAGAGTTTGAGAAACTTGTATGCTACCCTAAAATCCTTTTTCTTAAATTCAGAGTACATAATTTGATATTCATTGAATATTTAATATACTAGGTGGCTTCTTGTAAGATATGCCTAATGACAGCAACTATTCCTAAATCAACCAAGAAACTTCAACCCATTCAACCTCCTTCTAGAACATGGAAACACTTGGGCATGGACTTGATTTGTGACCTCCCTGTGAGTTCCGAAGTATTTAAGCATATTCTTGTCACAGTTTGCTACTTAAGCAAGTTCGTAGTTGTAAGACCCCTTAAGAGGAAACCTTCTGAAGAAGTTATTCAAAATCTTCAAGATATCTATGCTACAATGGGATTACCGGATATTATTCAACATGACAAAGGCCCGGAGTTTACAAGCAGTGCAAGTGATATTAGAACTTAATATATCTGAAATTGCTTAATTAATTAATATATTTTCTTTAGATGTTTCAGGAATTCCATTGCAAACTACACATTGACAACCGTAGTACTAGACTTATCATCCTATGGCTAACGGTTTGGTAGAGGCACACAATAAAATCTTGAAAACGTAAGTTATAATTCCGCAGATTAGATCGGCAAGTTATTCAGTGTAATAAAGATATTGAATAACTATTACTTATTGATCTTAGGAAGTTAGCAAAGATGGAACTCCAGACAGGCAATCACTGGTCCCAATTACTCAAGCTCGCATGTCTCACTATGAATTCTACAAAGAAGAAGTCACATGGACAAACTCCTTTTAATACAATGTGGGGACGGGAGTCAAAACATGTGGATTTGTTGTCTACATATCCAAACCTGGCTATTGATCCTATAGAAGACTTTGAACATGAAGACGCTATATTTAGAGAAATTCTATCGCAGCAGTCAGAAAATGACTATATAGACGATCAAGATGAATTTTCCCCGCCATGTTCTGAGCCAGGAGAAGAATTATGCTGTATCTATGAGACTCGAGACACACGATTCAAATCAGCTGCAAAGGATATCCATTCTGAACAACTCAGACAAAAACTGCAATATGATAAAAAAAGTCAATACCAAGGGGTGAGCTTTCCTATAATTTCTTGATATTAGTGCTATATATAACCCATTAAATTTAGGTCTTCAATAAAGAAAGGTGATAGGATTATTTACACAAACATGAGCAAATTAAACGGTTGCCAAACACGAAAAATAAACCAAATTTTTTTGGGCCTCATACAGTCTGTAAAGTTACTGAGAGCTACATTACTATTTGTGAAAATATTTCAGGAGCTAAGAGAAACAAAAACATACCAATTGACCTCGTTCGTTTGTATACAGAACGAAAACCAAAATCCCTCAGACAAGCTAACCAAATAGAAATTAATGACATTCCTTCCAAGGTATACGCGTTTATTGTATAAATCCTGAAATTATCACAATTACTTATATACTTTAGGTGTTGCAACGAAAACTTTATGAATTTTCTAGAGAAAGAATACTTCATCAGCTTAATAATTTCAGGGTTTGTACATTTGTATTCCGTAGATCCTCACTAAATAATTAAAGAGTTCCGAATAGGTTTAGTATGAAATATGAAAAAATCAAGAGTTTAATCTGGCCTTGCAGATGCGACTAGGCATTTGTTCCACCACTTGTATTGCCTCCCCGGACTTGTGTTTGAATATATTTTACCCATTTCTAATCTAACTTTAGATAGTTTTGAAACAAAATATTGAGCGACACACCTACATGACACCACTGCATGAGGAACTTCATAAAAATCTCAACGTATTCCACACCTATACCTGCAATACTCTCCTGTTTGAGTTCCTACTCGATTGCAAAGAATACGAAATAGTAAGTTTGATTTCTTGGTATTTGTATAATTACACGAAGTTATAGTGTTTGCTCAAATCTATTGTTAGTGAAATACACATAATAAATGATATAACAATGACATATACACATTGTAGTTCTTTCTCTTGAACATTCTGTATATGAATTCATTAGTATTGAGCAACAAGAGAAGTTTGATACATGTTTAGTGAAGTAATATACATATGATTGTCTTATTACAATACAGCGATGCCAATACTATTTTTATTTTTTGAATACTTTTAATCATGAAAATATGTATATTATTCCCAATAGAGTGGAATCAAAATTAATGATTTTATTGAATTATAGAAGAGAGACATTACTGACACATACTCAATTGGACGACAGAGTTATATCCTCATTTTACAAACACCCAAGTTGCCAAATACACACACAAAGTAGTGTTCCTTCTAGTAAGTTGATCCAAATTTGCATTTAGCATAGAGTATATACATCCATATTGTCATAATTATAATGATAATCTGTTTAGGCAATGGAGTACATAAATTTGATGTTGTGGCAAACATTCCCAGAAAACATCTCTACCTATATCCCTTTATCTGATTCAAGTCCAATCATATCTGTGGTCAATGAAGAATGGCTTCGTGATAAATACAAGTTTCTGGGACTGGTGTTTATATCCAGCATCAAGCGACCACAAAACCTAGCCGGATTATCACTCAGTAAATATACACCATGGGAAACTGAAAGAATAGTCGGTGATGGGAACTGTCTTTTCCGGTGTATTTCTAAAATATTAACTGGTGACCAGACAAGTCACTTAGAAATTCGCTCTACGATTGCATACTTTATCGCCAGTGAGGGAGTAACTAGAATTGGTTGATATTTTAAACAGAAATTAACAAATCCTTGTAAATACTTCATGAATGAACATCTTGTGTCTCAAGAAGGAACTTGGGGTAGTGATGTGGAAATAATAGCATTGTCTAATATTCTTGACGTCGATGTATATGTTGCAAACAACTGCTATGGAAATCAAGGCAACTTAACTCGGGAAGTTTGCTGGAGTTTGCTCAGAGGCTCTAAGAAACCAAGAACCGCACTTTACATTTGTAATTATTGTAATCATTATGAGCCGGTCACTTCTATGATTGAGAGTTCCACACCTACTTATGACGAAACTTCAGAAGAATCAACAAATATACAAGAATGAAAAAAATACAATTAGTCATTATTTTGTGCTAGTAACAGGTGTTTTTGTGTGTTAGTAGAGTAATATCATAAATTGCAAGATTGTATTCTAACCGTGTAATAACAAGTTAAAATTTGTTCATTCCAGTATAACCTTCACTAATGTGAACGTCAGAAACCATCAAAATTCCTTTATCTTATCCGAAGTTTGTATTAACCATTGTGAAATCAGTTGGAAAGAATTGAAAGACCAAATTATGGAAAATTACTTGCTTGCTAACCAGGAGATTCGTATTGACTGTGTTTGGAATAATAATTAATGAGGTTTCACTGAACACGTAAGTGCTGTCAAAAACAAGTATATTATCAAGTCATGATTAAAATAAGTAAATACTATGAATAAAAGAAAGCCGCATAATGACAACTACATATTCTGTAAATAGTTTCTCCCTCTGTTACCGTGCCTCAATATTCTACAGTAGATATTCATGCATGGTCTATGTATACAGTGACACAATACTCTACGTGCCTCACTAATCTAAGCAACAGTACTTAATAAGTATGCAACTACTGCTTAAATTGGAACACAAAAAGACAAAAGATCTAAACCATACAAACAAGTTACATACAAAGTCCAAAATCTACACACAGAATTGAGAAAGAGTACTGTACAAAGTGTATTACTTCAGTTTACATTTGAGACACAAAGAGAAGCAAGATACACACTATAAAAACCAGTTACACACGATGTCCAATATCTACGCAAAGAATAGTGAAAGAGTACTATACAAAGTATATTACTTCAGTTTGGAATTGGAACACAAAGAAACTGTAGATTTCAACAATACTAGCTAGTTACACACAATATCAAATATCTACACATAGAAATATGAAAGGGTAGTATATAAGGTATATTACTTCTGTTCACTTTGAAACACAAAGCAACTGTAAATTTCAACTATACAAACTAGTTGCACACAATACCAAATATCTAAACACCGAATTGTGAAAGACTAGTATACGAAGTAAATTACTTCAGTTTACTTTGAAACACATTGTAACTGTTGATTTCAACTACACAAACTAGTTACACACGATATCAAAAATCGACACACAGAATTGTGAAAGACTACTATACGAAGTAAATTACTTCAGTTCACTTTGAAACACAATGTAACTGTTGATTTCAACTACACAAACTAGTTACACACAATATCAAATATCTACACACAGAATTGTGAAAGACTACTATACGAAGGAAATTACTTCAGTTCACGTTGAATCACAAAGTAACTGTAGATTTCAACTATACATACTAATTATACACAATATCAAAATCGACACACAGAATGGTGGAAGACTACTATACAAAGTAAATTACTTCAGTTCACTTTGAAACACAATGTAACTGTAGATTTCAACTACATAAACTAGTTACACACAATATCAAATATCGACACACACTATTGTGAAAGACAACTATACAAACTATATTTCTTCAGTTCAACTTGAATCACAAAGTAACTGTAGATATGAACTATACAAACTAGTTACACACAATATCAAATATCTACACACAGAATTGTGAAAGACTACTATACGAAGTAAATTACTTCAGTTCACTTTGAAACACAATGTAACTGTTGATTTCAACTATATAAACTAGTTACACACAATATCAAATATCTACACACAGAATTGTGAAAGACTACTATACGAAGTAAATTACTTCAGTTCACTTTGAAACACAATGTAACTGTAGATTTCAACTATACAAACTAGTTACACACAATATCAAATATCTACACACAGAATGTGAAAGACTACTATACGAAGTAAATTACTTCAGTTCACTTTGAAACACAATGTAACTGTTGATTTCAACTTACAAACTAGTTACACACAATATCAAATATCTACACACAGAATTGTGAAAGACTACTATACGAAGTAAATTACTTCAGTTCACTTTGAAACACAATGTAACTGTTGATTTCAACTATACAAACTAGTTACACACATTATCAAATATCTACACACAGAATTGTGAAAGACTACTATACAAAGTAATTACTTCAGTTCACTTTGAAACACAATGTAACTGTTGATTTCAACTATACAAACTAGTTACACACAATATCAAATATCTACACACAGAATTGTGAAAGACTACTATACGAAGTAAATTACTTCAGTTCACTTTGAAACACAATGTAACTGTTGATTTCAACTATATAAACTAGTTACACACATTATCAAATATCTACACACAGAATTGTGAAAGACTACTATACGAAGTAAATTACTTCAGTTCACTTTGAAACACAATGTAACTGTTGATTTCAACTACACAAACTAGTTACACACAATATCAAATATCTACACACAGAATTGTGAAAGACTACTATACGAAGTAAATTACTTCAGTTCACTTTGAAACACAATGTAACTGTTGATTTCAACTACACAAACTAGTTACACACAATATCAAATATCTACACACAGAATTGTGAAAGACTACTATACGAAGTAAATTACTTCAGTTCACTTTGAAACACAATGTAACTGTAGATTTCAACTATACAAACTAGTTACACACAATATCAAATATCTACACACAGAATTGTGAAAGACTACTATACAAAGTAAATTACTTCAGTTCACTTTGAAACACAATGTAACTGTAGATTTCAACTATATAAACTAGTTACACACAATATCAAATATCTACACACAGAATTGTGAAAGACTACTATACGAAGTAAATTACTTCAGTTCACTTTGAAACACAATGTAACTGTAGATTTCAACTATACATACTAATTACACACAATATCAAATATCTACACACAGAATTATGAAAGAGTAGTATACAAACTATATTACTTCAGTT
>JAKMXF010000322.1:298730-358451 GCA_024704765.1 Oopsacas minuta | reverse complement strand
TACATTATCCATTATCTGCAACAATAATTCAACATTCATACACATTATCCATTATCTATTTATCTCTAATACTAGGAAGACACTCCATAACCCAGCTTTCAATCCCAAAATCCATCCTTCACTGCTATCCATTTAGTCTCTCCTCATGGTCAGCTTCCCCCCTCCTGGATCAAAGCGAGCTACATAATCCAAGAAAATGCCCTTATAATTACTATGATTATAGTGCCCTAATAAATCAGCAGCATTTCCACTTTCTTGGCACACTGATCGTCTGTAGTGAGGTGAAACTGTGAAAACCTGTAATCGCTCCTCTCATTTGTATATGTAATTTGACGCCTTTTATGTCTTTGCTGCTCATCCCTGCTCAGAATATAGCTAATCTTTGTAGAAATTACAATTATAACATTATTCATTAACTTGATTAGATCATTCCTATTCCTAATCAGTTATCTTCACATCCCTTACAGCTTTAAGATATTGACAATCCTGCTTTAATGAATTGGCTATACATTTACGTTACATATATTCATAGGATTAAAAATCAATTCTAGTTGTCCCTCCAACTAGTGATGGCTACTGGTCAGATCTCAGATTAGGCTTCATCCATTACTTGCACGTGATTGAAAGGGAAATGTCCTTTTTTGCCATTTAGTTCTCCTTCCCATACCCCGCATTCGTCCCGCTTCGTCACAAGTATTACATCACCTATCTACATTCAAGGTATTAAATATACATAATTTGATTATACACAAATGAAATCTAACCTTGAATGAGAGAGCTTTCTGGTCGTAAGGACATCCCATCCTGTCTCTTGTAGCTCGTGCCTTCACCGGTCGATTCTATGCAATACACATACATGAGATAATAAATAATCTATTTGATTACAACATTCCTTTCTTACCTCTGGTTGCTGGGGTTCTGGTTGGGAGTTACTTGCTCCAGAAACCTACAGCATATAAACTATTAATGAATTATATTCTCAAGTTAATTAGTTCTTATACTCACCACTTGTATGTATGGTACAGGAACCTGTCCTGTCCTCCCGCTCTCGTGCTGTACGGTCCACCATTGGTCCTCATCCTTATTAATTACGTACATGGTATCACCTTTATTAAAACAGAGATCTTCAGGATCCGTCTATAAAACAATAATAATATTAATAGCATATAATCATGATATACAGGAACTAACACTTGAGAATGGGTACAGAGCTTTGATTACCATCCTGGTATCCACCGGAGGTTGGGATAGGGCTGGAGCAGGAACAGCTGTAGACATGGCGCTTGCTGGGGGCTGGGACAGGAGAGGATTAGATGGAGAGATCGGTTCCGCGTGAACTGTGAAAGTATTCTGTTCTCGTGGACACTAATTGAATTAACACATAAATGTAATATATAAAGGAATAACGATGTACTCACTACTGCTGTTAGATATGTAGTGTCCAAATAGTGAGTCTTATAAAACTCAAGAATTGATAACAGATCTGAGAACACCTGATTACCGATGTGATACTGATCTCGCTTAGTTATGATATAGTGACTCACTCTACCGCTCTCACTATACAATATATATCATAAACAACAATAATAACAACACGATAATGAGAATAACAATAACGCACCTGACTGACAGAACAAAGTCGCCAGGACATGACTTACTGTCCCTCATAAGATAGGTTCCTGCTTTATGAATCTTTAACAAACTTTCTGAGGTGTTACGACTGATTAGTCCGAAGTACCAAGAATAAGAATTCAAATCCATGCTAATATACTACTCACTGATTCGTTAATATTATCCTAGCAACCGACGGAATGCACTTATTAATGAATTGAGTTCCTATCACAAATAATAATACAATGAAATAAACTGAGTCAGTTTAGCCTAAAATATAAATAAAATATAACCGAGCATAATACACAGAATATTCACTATATAGCACGCTTGTCTGAGTCAGACTGATCTAACACCGGCTGGGTGGTGATCAGGGGGTCCCTTTCTGACCCATAGGGAGGCGGAGGGACACCTGGTTGGATCGTGACCGGATCATCATCTTCAAGATCTTCTGGGCGTATTCCAGAGAAATCATCATCAGGTAGTAATTTACCACAACAACAACAGCAACATAGACAACAACAACAACATGTTGCTAAACAGGATAGGAAAATACAGGAGCAACACAAGCACTAAACAAATTAGGAGAATAAACAAATAAACAAACAAACAAACAAACAAACAAACAAACAAACAAACAAACAAACAAACAAACAAACAAATAAACAAACAATATTAAATGAATACCTGGAAGCAAGGGTTCTGTAGCATTAGATAGGTCTCTATGTTCTAGAAATTTAGAATAAGTAAACAAATAAATAAACAAATAAATAAACAGATAACTCACATCGTCACCAAACTGTTCAGCTAGCTTCAAGCCTGCTTGTCCGTATTTATCATAAATTCTCTTCTTGGAAGGTTCAGATAATATTTTGTAAGCTTTGTTAGTCTTTTTAAACTAAAAATGTTAATAAAGAAAAAACATAGAATGTAATTTGATTGGTTAATGACTTACCCTATCAGGTGCTCGGGGATCGTTAGGATTCTTGTCCGGATGTTGCTTAAGAGCAAGCTAAAGGACCAAAGTATAAATAGGAGTTATTGACCCATCAAATAACAAGTTACCTTCCTATATGCCTTCTTGATTTCATCCTGAGTGGCGGTTCTTTGAACTCCCAGAACTTCATAAGGGTCTTGTACAATTGTGCTCTCCTCAAAGTCTCTAAATATAACTCATAAACAAACAGGACAAAATAAGGTGACAACTATCTTACCTAGACATTCTAATTGATGATCAGCTGAGTAGAGAAGTGTTAATTTGTGTAAAAAGAATAATACAGTTATAGAAAATACAAATAAATATACAAAAGTTGCTAAAAATAAATAATTCTATAAAGAAATATTTGGAATTCCAAGCAGAATAAAGGCTTTTGGTACAAATAAGGTAATACAAAGACCGATAAGATTGTAGGTAAGGTATTTGTAGGGCAGCTCATAGTGAGGAATCTTGGTCACCTGATCCAGGGGGAGATGGTTCCCGAATAGAGGCGGGATAATTCGGTAGAACAGAAACTTAGATGAGAATCTTACCGGAATTAAAATAAGAATTCCAATGACTGATCTCAGGACTGATAATCCTAAAATACACAAATGTAATTTATGAATTATATCAATAGTTGAATACTTTCGTCACCTATTTTCTCAATTGTGATTGTTCCAACAGCAAACCCTAAGCACCCCTTAGTAACCAGATGTCCCAGAAAGAATGTATAATAACTTGTATTTAGGAAGCAGCCCATTATCATAGAACTACCAGATCCAAGGATAGCAGTAGTATCTCCCAGATCCATAGACCACCATTCTACCTTAGGGTATATCTTGATTAGAAGAATCTGTAAGAGGGGCAGAACGAATACGAACCCGGGTCTCTCGAATAGGACAGGGTCACAAATATTAAGTACAGGCTCCACCAGCAGGAGAATAGAGACAGAAATTAAAATACCGGTAACTATATCCCATAGGGAATGCACACCTAGGTACACACGGGAGAGACATATGGAAACACACCAGAGGACAGCTAAGGATAGAGAAGGAAGGAATGATATCTGTAGAAGTAAACAAATAAACAAATAAACAAATAAACAAATAATTAACGCATACCTCATAATTATTATACACTAGATATAATGTATAGAAAGGTAGTCCTGTTCCTACGATAGCATGAGTACTGGGAGCTCCGTACTCTGTAGCTGTCTCCAACTCCAGAGGAATAGCTGGGGGGCAAGCAGGTCTAGGTATACGCCAGTAGTTCTTGAGTGCCTGACCCACGTACATGGATACCACCCAATTAGCAGTTATCCTGTAACCTATAATCAGCTGTAAATAGACGTTAATCATATTAGCATAACAAACCTATATACGGATCGTAACTCCAGAAGATGAAAGGAATAAATGTTATGTAGAAAGGTTCATAGCCGAGCTCAGTAGCCAATGAAAAGTATACGTGTAGGATAGGGTTAGTACGGACAGGACGTCTGGTCTGTGAGAGCTGTTCCTTCCGCCGAGATATGTCAATCTGTCCTAACTCGTGAAGTCTCTCCTCACTTGGAGACCGGTGATAGGGCTCAGGAGGTGGGGGACTGTCAGTGTCCTGTGTATCACCTATGAACTCTGCAATCTGATTGGATAGGAGGGTGTTAGTATTAGTCTCAGATTCTGCATATGAAACACCTAACCAGCTCTGCACCCTAGCGACCCAATTAGGATCCTTTAAAGACGTCACAAATGTATCTAACATAACTTTAGAATACATTTGATTGGTTAATAAAGTCAGAGAGATAATATCAATATTAATATTTGTGATTACAGATATAAACACACAAATAAATACAAATAAATTCTATACAGATCCACACATTATTCTACAAAATATTCACACTTTTGCTTCAGAACTCTCAGAGTAGAAAGTTGGCGCCTAAAAGATATAAAAAACCTGATAAACTTGCGAATCCATTGGTTAATTAACTCACAGTTTCAATAGCTGCTCCGTCATGATCTACATCGTCCTCATCATCAGAGGACCCGTACCGAGGTTCACAGGGAGACAGAGGGTTTCCCTGCTCTACCGGAGGAGGCTTGTGAGTACTTGATTTAGTCTTCACAGGAATTACAGGTGTTGCCTAATTAAATTAGTTACATATATACTAAGATATAACGAACTTAGCAACGAAAATACCTCGTCAGGAATGTGTACTATGTTTGGAGTAGCAGTGGCTCCCTCAATTTCTGGCGCCTTGTCGTGTAAGACGGGTAATACACTCTTAGGGACTTTATACAAATCACTGTCATCCTCAGAATCAGCTCTATCCCGGAACTTGAAATCTAAACTAATAAACAAACAAACAAGTAAAGCTCTCAGAATTAAATAATTCTCATTTAAAGTCAATCAATGTAGGTAATAATTCATCACAGAGCAAATAAGGAATACAATTAAAGAAATAAGAAATTGGAAATATACGAATAATTGCGGTTCGTTAATAACTCACGTTTGAGGCTGTGGGGCACCCGGATTAGTGAGACCCTGGTAACAGGTATCACACACCCTGAGGGGCTTCATTGATTGGTCAGGAAGTGTGTACCTCTTGGTAGAACAGTTCCCACAAATAACTGATCCACATTTCCTACAGTGATGCTACGAGAAGATAAACTGAAATCTGATTGGTTAAAATACTCACCCTTCTTGTCAAAAACGTAAATTTAGTTTTTGTGCATAACATACAAAAAGGCGCGGAATCATCTGATATCCAAACAGGGGCCAAATTTTTGGGATCTAGAGCTCCTAATGAAGTGATACATTTTTGTATATGAGCCATCCATTCTTTCTTCTCTGTTAAGCTAGCTGCGTGTACAGCAAATGATTTATTGGGAGTAATGATATGCCAACCATACAGCAATTCTATAAATAGTAACATTAATAACCCATCATATTACAGAGTTATAACTTACTGTCTTCATCCAATAGTTCCACTAGCTTAACGTTTTGTAGCGCAATAATATGCTGAGTTGTGTACTATAGAACACAAGTAAATAACAACAAATAAATGTATATACGTTATATATATATATATATATATATATACCTTCTTCCTGTGTATTACAATATTTCCGTAAACAAGAATGTCGTTGAAGAGGAAAAACTATAAAAATTAACAAATAAACAAATAAATAAACAAACTCTATAAAAAAGGTATTGTCTTACTTGTCTCGGTTTAAGTTTCTTCCTGCATTGTTTGTTAAGTACTCCCTCCCCCACAAGCACACGACCTGGATCCACCAATTTCTAAACAAACAAACAAACAAACAAATAAACAAATACAATTTCTAATATTATAACTCATAAATACAAATAACTTACTACTCCATTCCCAAAGCATTCTTCAACACTTCTAATTCTCCGAGCATTAGCTTCTGAGTTTACTGTAAACATAATAATAATAACAAACAGCTGATAGATATTATGCATAAAGATAGATTACCCAAAGCATCCATTTAGAGATTCAGCACTGACACAAAAGCTGTGATTTGATTGGCGAGCTAATTAGCCAGAAAACTTAGAAATTAATCATTAATCTTTTACAGTTCTATAATTAGAATAATCAGCTGATTATGGCTTAGGAATACATGACAACCAGTTTATACATTAGGAATGAATAATCAGAAATATAACAGAATTAGCTCTCTTATAATTCAATTACTGGTTGTGAAAATAATAACACCTATAAGTGACCAACACCCATTTGGTACAAAATCTATAATTATTGACCTAACACCTCTGTAGATAAATAAACAAACAAATCTCATGTATTATTGACAAAATCCAGAAATAAATAACAGAAAATAGCACAAAAGCAAACCAATAAAAGCATTAAAAGAATGAATTCAATTAAATATGTTTGAGGAAAGTTAGATCCCAGGAATGAGGTAATTCCATCTCTGACAGGAGGAGAGAGGAGGGGGAGTAGGGGAAGGTAGGAGGATACACAAGAGAGATGTCCTGCATGAGTCGAGGCTGGATGTGTTTGGATCTAGAGGGAAGGTCGCCAGACTTGCTAGAGACGGATATATTGAAGTACTGACTGATAGACCGGATCAGAGCCGGAGGTACCCTCTCTTCAAACTCATTAGCTGGTGTGTACATAGTCAATAACTTCTGTATCTAATAGAGGTATTATTAATAATAGGAATTGTGTGATAATCTGTAGATATACTAACCTGTAGAGGAGATAGCTCAGTACATACTCCACATATCTTCTCAGTAGCATCTCTCTCCTTTTTGTTAATTTGTAACAGCTGAGCGGCCTGAGTAAGTGGCAGGAGGGCGTCAAGTCCTCTGGAGTCTATCAGGTGTGCGTGGGTCCTACCCCAGTCCTCCAGCTGGGATATATTGTATCTTACGTTAAGCCCGCGAGACCAGTGACAGAGATCTTTCCGTAAAAGTATATTATTGAGAGCTACAGAGTTAATGAAGTAGAATATCTGTCTCATCAGCTGTTTAATCGCACAAGAGGATACTCCCATATCTCCCAACACCTCCAAGATCAGAGATAACTAGGATAGCAACAAATAATCAATCATGGAATGTACTAGATAACCAATCAATAGCTTACCTCTCTTACTAGATCCCGGATAGTGATCTCCTCTCTCAGGATAGAAGAGGAATGCTTGCCGAGTCCACTGGACCTCCTACCGTCAGAATTAGCACCAGAGGGTCGGAACATAGCTACCGTGGGTATAGCCTGGTGCTCTAGCAGAGCAGGGACTATCAGGTGCTGTATTCTCTCTTGGATGGCAGTGATGACGTCATGATATATACCCACACATAAATCATTAAATAAATATCTGAAATCTGTCAGATCAAAGTTCTGTAGACATTCCTTTCTCTGCAATTCGTTGTTAGTCACCTGATAAGCATCTTCCCCTGAGAACTGCTTGAGATCTCCGATAAGTACAGACACGTTACAGAGCCAGAACCCCAGGAGGTGTAAGTCCTGTCTGGAGTGACGGATAACCTGACGGATGGCCTTGACAGATCCAGATAGGATAGCTTCGACTTGTCTCTCGTCCTGTCGCTCATCAGCTGATCTAAGCGCCAGGAATAACAGATGAGCAGGGAGACCAGGAACCAGGCCAGCTGTCCTGTTAGGCCTCATTTCTAGGATCAGGGTCTTGATTAGTAAGGGCTCTTGGTCACGGGGGCACTGGAGGAGTCCTCGCTTGACTGGGGGAGCAGAGAGCTTAGAGACGGAGGGCATAGTATCAGAGATTGGGAGAGAGGAGAGAGAAATAGCTTTGAGATCTTCCTGGATGGTCTCTAGCTCTGAGGTAACGTCCATGTTCTCCTGAGTCAATCGGGACACTTCTTGTTGTAGCTTAGCTTCCATGGGTGTCCGCGCGCCATAACTCATACTCCTAACAGCTGATAATTTCTGCTGTAGCTTATGAATACAGCTGTCTTTCTGTTTAATTAATTCTAATGTATTTATGTGGTCTGCTTCTAATTCTGAGTGTATCAGCTGATTAGCTTGCTTGAGGGAATTAATTTGCTGGAGGAGACAGTCTAACTCAGGCTCAGCTGTCCCCCCCAGGATAGAACTAGTGAGGCTACTCGTTAGTAGACTTGTTGTCCTAAATATATTAATAATAAACACTAAAAATAGGTGTTAGATCCAATAACATACCTAGAGTGAGGAGATGTACTGTCTACTGAACCCTTCCTCTTGTGTCCAACAGATAGACCCTCAGGTATAGCTGGGAAGGAGAGAGAGCTCACGAATCTAGACGGGAGGCTATCTCTCCTTAAGGACTGGGGAGCTGCCAGAGACAGCTCATGTCTCAGCTCTGTAAGATCACTGATCAGTTGGAGGATAGAAGTGAGGTGTTTGGTACCGATTAGAGACACAGGAGGCGGTAGGAGATCAGAAGGCAGTAGACTCAGGAGATCGGATAAGGGACGAGTCTGTTTAGGAGAGAACTTGTCCAAAAGATTACATAACCATGTCCCCTCTATTTCCAATTCGTTCAATCTTAACCAATCAGAATCAGAGCGTGTCTGTAGAGAAATTAATTAATAATGTGTTACTAAATATAGAAATAATTCTAAAAATAACTCACACGGCCCCATGGATCTAACGTGACAGATGATACATCAATACCAGACTCTATTCCGCCGGAGGAGCGGCCTGATGGACTAGATTCTCTAAGGATAACTTCTGATGGAAGTCTTTTATCTATACAAATACCAGTGTACCATCACCGTTGCTAGGATAATCTATTACTAATATACCTGCAGGATGGTAGGTGTTACAATCTTTATTCACAATTTCAAAATCTATAGAACTGTCAGAGAGTTTATCATCAGCTGATTTATAGTTCTCTAATTCTTGAGTCAGTTGATAGATCTGTCTGTTTAGATCCTCTCTCTCCTGCCTGTGAGACAATCGCAACTACAGATACATTCCTTAAATACCTATCTAACAGCCCGATAACTAAGGAATAACATACTTGTTCCACCTGCTGCCTGTGAAGGTTATAATCTAGAGTTCTCTGTTTCCTCTCCAAATCCAGATCATTCTTAAGAGAGGATATATCACTAGTAGCTACCAGGGGTCTAGCGTACCGGACAGAAAAGGACCTCTCTAGACCATTCCTGCCTCCCTTATAGGTCTGTTTGTTGTCATTTTTGTTTTTAAGATAACTATTTTCCTGTTCCTTAACCGATAATCTCCTCTGTAGTTGAATTATCTTCTTCTCAAGACCCCAGTTCTTCTCTCCTTTATCACACCTGTTTACACGTCTATTAGCCTAGCAAACAAACAAACAATAAATCACATATGTATGTATATACAACTGTTGTTATTTACTTTCATATCTCTAAATATTCTCTGAGCTATCCGGCGTCTGACGCAAGCTTGTAACAAAATAATGCCGTTTCTAAGAACTGAGAATTGTTCTCTGACCATAAAACCTTTCAAATATTTCTGTATAATAATAACAGATTTTAACACCTTCTGTCTATGTAGCTCTCTATGTAATAGTATACGTCTGCTGGTTGCCTGGAAACTGACTAAGGAATGTAGGAATGTTTGTCTATCAGTCTCTCTACCTCTGTAATAATCCAATAATTTGTACTTAGTTCCAATAACATCAGTTCTTAGTTTCAATTCTCTATTAATAGTTTCATTAACTTCCATAGGAATTAATTCTAATACAAGTAACATACCGTCTGAATAGAATTCCACGCGACATTGATTGCGTTGTTAGGACAAACTTCCGAACCCTGCGGAATGATGTCCGCACAGAGATTCCCCTCGCCAAGGCCTGAATAGCTACAACAGCTGATTCAAGTTTCCTGGTCCTCTCCCTCTCTAGCAGAGCTATGGCGCCTGACCTCAGGAACACCTTGTTTCTACCCAGCTGGTACTGCTCTCTCTCCTATACACATTCTTTATGTTACCATGGTTACTATATACTCTGTATATTATTACCTTGAATATACTAGCTAGTAATAAGCTACTGGTCTGTTTAACTTCAGTTTTGTCTATAGTTCCAATTGGAACTAACAAAGAATAGCGTGCAAAAAAATCAGAGTATGATAATCTTGATGGGTACCCATCAGCTGATATTCTAACAGTCTCCAACACCCCACAAGCTCTCAGCTGTCCTACCACACGGCGTGATGAGAAGCTAAGGAACAGCTGATTATAATATGGAACTAATAGGTGTTATAATACGGAACCAACCTGAATGACTCCTTAGAGTCATTAGGCTTTATACAGCGGATATAGTGAGATGTTGTCCTCCTCAATTTATCAACAAGTTCTGTTAAAGATCTCCGAAATTGATTGGCTACTGTAATGGACCGGAAGGAGGATCGCTTGGGACCTCTTGCACCCCCAGAGGTTCCCATCAGCTGAGGACAGTCCCCTAGCTCACATACCAAAGAGCAGGAGCTGTTTCTAAGGAGACTAACCAGATCAACAGCTACAGGATCTGTATTCTTATCTAGGAAACCAGCTGATTGATACTCCACCCACCCAGCGTAATGGAGGATACGAAATGATTGGATAGAGGTCTTAGGACGAAAGAATCTGGAATTCTTATTGTGATAAGAGGACAGTTTATAGGTCCAACAGGTGTCTGTAGCTCTGGGCATCTGTAGTACACAAGTAAACAAGTAAACAAACAAGTAAACAAACAATAAACAAACCTGACAGGTCTCATCCAAAAGATCCAGTACTCCTAGATGTGACTCAATGAGTTGTAACGTAGCAACATTATCAGAGAATGGAATGTACTCCCAATGTATAGCCTCCATCAAATATTCCTCCTGCTCCAGGCGGAATACATGCTCAGTGAATAACAGCTGTAACTTCTCGTTAGAATAGTTAATACACAGCTGTTCAAATGAATTAATCTCTAAACTCTCAAATCCGTAAATATCCAAGACTCCAATGAAGTTAGAGATAGGATCAGAGGGACATAGAGAGGTGTTAAGAACTGAAACTAACCAGCGAAACAGCTGGGCGTATAGGAACTTAGCAAATCCGTTTCTACATCTTATAGCCTCTCTCTGAGTCAGAGATTTAGTCACGGTATCTCTGGAGGTAGCGATCTGTCTCTGTAACATTCCTCTAGATAAACCAGCTGGGGGGACACCCCATAGAGAGGCACAGGAGATCAGGGGGCGAGATGTCACCTGTAGGAGAGCTTCCTCTCCGTCAGTAGAGCTTATCTCTATATTTCCCAAGTGTAAGATGCCAGCTAATAGGCTGAATACCTCAGTTATTTGGTTACTAGGCAACCCCATCATTTCCATTGCCTCTAAGGTATGCATGAAATCTGAACAGTCATCTCTGGCTATATTGGTTGCCATGGTACCGCCCCCGGTAAGGAATGTATAGTTACAGCTGTTAGACAGCTGTAGAGGTTTCAAGAGAGGACAGCTGGTCCTAGCAGCACACATCTGATAGAATATGTGATAGTTCCTCTCAGCTGAGCTCTGTCTAACTACCCGCGTCTTCTCAAGGAGATAGGTTCTTATATTAGCACCGGATAATCCAGCTGACGAATCAAAGCAGAGCTCAATGAACTTACCGAACCTACTGGAGTTATCATTACGGATAGTCTTAGCGTTACCAAATGCCTAATTAAATATATACAAATAATCACATTCCATAAATACAGTATCGTAACTAACCTCCAGTATAGGGTTACATGCTAGGACCCGTTTCTCCAGGGCCTGCTCCCTGGGAGCTGTGACGTCAGCAAAATACTTCATTACAAAACAGGCTGACATAGTCTTACCAGCTCCTGATTCCCCGGTTACTATAATACTCTGATCCTGTCCTCCTAGTGACATCTTCCGTCTAGCCTCCTCTGCTACCGCATAGATATGAGGATCCATTCTGTCCCCTGAGTACAGCTGGGAGTATGCACGAGCTATTTCTGGTCCGTATAAGGGGATATCTTGATATGGATTTATAGCTATCAGTACGATACCACACCAGGTGTAAATAAGATTATAAGATGCGTATCTCATCTCTAGACTAGCTAGCACTATAAATAGAATATATAAATAATACGTGACAGAGGTGTGATAATATATAAACTAACCAGCTGGTTCATGCAGATAGGAGAGAGAGGTTAGGTCACTATCTCCCAACAGGACAGCTGGGTTCTTCAAATGAGGAAAATGTGAGCGATCTGAAATACAGAGTGTGTACTCCTAAAACGATATAATCTGCTGATTAACAGCTGGTAAATGAACCAAACAGATGGAAAACGGAAAGACATGTTATTATGACAATTGGCAAACATGCCAGAGATACTCGTGGTTGCTATACAGGGCTTCTCTTTGATTTAATATCTGAAATAACAAATCTCATTGGTCAATTGAGATCAGAGTTTGAAGCAAAACAAAAGCAAGAACAAAGCCAGCAGCTGTATTATTAACCAATCAAATGTCAGGAAATATAGCTCATCTCATTCAACTGAGAAATAGCTCATCCAATTAGATTACAGCTTTTATAGCTTTCTTAAAGATCAAAATTTTAAACTTACCTCCAGAGTTTTTAGAGGTCGGATTTTGAGGGTGCGAGTGTCCTCCAGCTGTTGAGTAACCTCAGCCTCTCGCCACACCTTCTGGGGACATGGGACCCAAATACGTGTGCCCTATAAAGTAACAAGTATGATAAGCAGGAATGAAAATAGATAAATAATGAAAAGTTCTAATTTTAGAATAAAATTCACAGAAATTAGAGAATACGAAATTTGGTAAAATAATTATTAGAACTGAAATTTTGGAGTTTATTTTCGTATAAAATATTATAAATTTTGTATATTTACACATATAAAACAGAAATAAATAAATATTTATAAATTCACACATTCTAAACATTCCACAAACCTTAGTGTAAAGAGATAATTGTGGATAATCTGTAATATCAAAACTCATTTTGAAATAATTCCAAATTCTCAGTTTAAATACAAACTAGTGCCATTGAGTATGACCTGTATCGACCAATAGGATTCCTTATAGGTGTCGGAATGACTGGTGCTCTCTCTCCCGCCATATGGCGCCTCTTCTTTTGCATTCAGAGCAGCTAATTGACCAATCAGAGGGCAATGAGCAAGACATTTGATTGGTTAATATATATAATTAAGTAAATACAAAAATGGTACAATTCTAAACTACAGAATCTGTGAATACTTGTGACAACGCAAAGTGCATTCTGTCAGCTGACCGATTGGTCAATAGGAGACCAGAGGGGCTCAGTCTGGGTCCCGAGGAGGCGGGGGAGAACACGAGGGGTCCTGGGAGAGGGGGCAGGTGTCGGAAAGGGAGTGCTGGAGGGAGGGAAGGACTGTAGAAGGAAAACGATTGGTTCTTAGTTTGGAGATCCAATTTAGCGGACTTTTGAGATTGACTGGAGTCTGCTAGGAATGAGGGGAACCTCTTAGAGGGACGGAGGACAGTTTCCTGTTTGAGGGAGGATAGGGGAACAGGAGGGGAGAGAGGTGCGGGCTCTTTGGGACGAGTTGATTTCTTCTTTTTAATTTTTTGTCTCTCTGGAGGATTAGAATTAAGTTTGTAAGATGGCTGTAGTGGGAGACAGACAGGAGGCTTCATGAGCTCTAACACCTCTATCCCTGGGGATTGAGGGGGGCTAGAGTGTGAGTTATCGAAGTGTCGTGAGAGAGAGGAGGGAGGGACAGGCTGTCCACACTCCGAACAGAGGATAAGGTCACTAGAGCGACACATAGGATGAGTGCCGTAGAGATGGTAGTCAGCTGCTGGCAGGTGTGAAATAGTGTCATCTAACCTGAGGGGGGAGAGGAACGAGAAGGGGACAGGGGGAACAGGAGAGACAGGGGAGGCTGTGGGGATCTGTGGAGGTACATGTTTGAGTAACAGAGACTCAAATTGTCCCCAAGAATTCGCCTGACACAAATCAGTATTCTTAGAAGCCATTTATTAATCTAAAATTTACACAAATAGGATAGTTCCAATAAGAACCAAGGACTATAATTAGACTATACATATACACCACAACAACAACAGCAACAACAACAACAACAACAACAATATATCGTGAACAACAACAACAAGATAACAAAGATAGAATAACATATGAGGTAAGTGATAAACAACTAATCTTTGAAATACCACAAATGAGAATTCTTATAAATAGAGAAACCAAGTCAAATTACAAAATATTCAATCATGCCAGTCTTCCATACCAAAACTATTGAGTCTATTCTTGATCCTGTTGCTCAGCAGGTAATTTATCATATTATAACACCTTAGAAGTTATAATTTATTACAATAAATAATACACAAATTATAATTATATATTTTAAGGTGTCACAACTAATAATATTATATGAGGATGCACAGAGAGGATTAGAGATACAAAACATTGGATTACACTTGAAGGAGGTTACAGCAGCTGTAGAGAATCTACTACAGGTGTTATATTTATATATTCATATTCTTATGACCAGCTGTTCATATTTTGTGTCCATTATAAACAAATATTTAAAAGTACTCAGCGGAGGTGTTAAAATTAATAGAATACACATTAGTGATTAATTCTGAATTAACTCAGCCATTTATGGATTATTATATAATTATTAGTTATCAGTTCTATTAGCATCAGAGAATTTGATATTTGGAATGACGTACTCTCTCTGAGTGCCTTCTACTCGGTTTAAACTCGATGACTAACTCAAATCTAGCTTGTTAAGTATGATAGTTAATAAACATCAAATAACATACCAATGCAGTTTGGTATAATTCGAGACATTAGTGGATTAGTTTAGGTTTGAATTCTAATTAGACACGTTTCTTGGATATCTTACTATCCAGCTGTGAGAAAGTTCACTGAACTCACAGATGAGCAAGTGGGATCATTTTCACCTGGAGAGGTTTGGTAAGCATTATAGGTAGAGCTTTTCAAAGAGGTTGTTAATGCTCATCTAGTTTAAACCGAGTAGAAGGCACTCAGAGAGAGTACGTCATTCCAAATATCAAATTCTCTGATGCTAATAGAACTGATAACTAACAATTATATAATAATCCATAAATGGCTGAGTTAATTACAAATGTATATTCCATTAATTTTAACACCTCCGCTGGGTACTTTTATATGCCTCCCATTATTTAGCCACAAGGGTGTCAGTGAGGGGGCAATAATAGGTGTTATAATAACTATAAGAGGTCTACAAATGTAACACACTAGTAGCAAAATCCGTATAACCTCAAAATATACAACATAGCAACCGTTTTCCTGATATGCTATGTTTCATAATCTTGTTTATATAACATTTCTGAGTTAATTATGTGTTGCTAGGTTGGACAGAATCTAAGCGCCACTTCAAAAGATGAAATACTAAAGAAAGAGCTTCCTTCAGCTGGTGATAAGATAGAGCAGAGTTGTACTCTTGTCAATCAGGCTGCCAGGGCTTTTGAACCGGGGTCTCAGGGGAACATAGAGGACAAACACCTCATGCTGGATGGAGCAAGAGGTATGTGTATGAATATGTAAAGTAAATAACAACAAATTCTGGAAATATTTATTTGATTTCTAATAACATAATTACTGGGATACTTTGTCTGTAATTAAGTACCATTTATGGATGTAAAACTTGGAAAATTACCTCATAGATTCGGCATACCATAAATCATTTCCTTGACAACAAACAAACAAACAAACAAACAAACAAACAAAGAATTACAATTTAATAATATAGTCGAATATAATCTGAATGTATTTCTGTAATTTCTATTCTAAACCTTATATTCATGACGTCACACAGGTATTCTCTCTGGAGTCAGTACTCTATTACTTGTCTGGGATGAATCAGAGATAAGAAAGGTGTTAGGTATATGTGCTAGGATAATAGAGTACCTCAGTGTGGTGGAGCAGGTAGAGACCTATGAGGAGGTAGCTACAGTCTCCAGTAACCTCCAGCCGGGTATGAATAGTCTCGTTAATCATGTGAGAGCCAGGGCAGATGATCTCATAGAGAAGAACCTAGAGGACATGCTGAACTCTGAAGGTAAGAATTATATTAGTTAGAATCAGCTGTTTATTGATTGTGTTATAGTTCGTAACACTGAGAAATACCATTCCGTCCTAATCAGCTCTATGCAGATGTATGTGTCCGTCAGATCCTCTCCAAAGCTGGAGGGACTCCTGGACGCTCAGAGGGGACGTAATTGTACCCAGGGGATGTTAGTAGGGTCCATCCAGGAGATTAAGAGGATCATACTTCTCACCTCTAACTCACAGGTAGATTTAGATGAATTATCTCGGATTAAGAGACAAGTACAGACTGTATTCTCTTGTATAGCAGATTCTATGAATGCTCTTACTAGTTCTGGTAAGTTATATAATCCTTTGTTTGTTTGTTTGTTGTTTACATATTTACTATAGTTAGCGGGGTAAGGACTCTGGAGGCTATTAGTTCTCTTAACAAGACCCTGACAGAAGGGAGGAGTCTGATTGAGAGACTCCCATCCTCCGTTAGACCCCCTCTACTAGAGAAGTTAGATGAGATAGCTATGCTCACACAGGAACTGGAACTAATGCAGACTAATGGCAAGGTATAGTTCCATATTCACATACCTTAGATACAGTTCTGTAACCATGATAATACAGGGAGAGACTAAGGAAGCTCAGCAGCTGAAAGAGGCAATAGCAGTGAAATTATCAGAATTGGAGAAAGCAATACAAGAGACTGTTATGCGTGAGGTAAGTAACACCTTATTGCGACGATTTATGACACATTTCAATCTCTTATTTGCCTCGTCAGGTGGTGGAGAACTTCCAGGACACTGCCTCCTGTCTAAAAGCCCTCACCCTGGCCTCTGAATCAGCTAGTACAGATCCTAAGAGGCAGGAGAGATGGGAGAGAACTAGGGAGCTATTCGAGAGACAGGCGGGGAAGATCAGTAGTACAGCAGAAGCTGTATCATACTCCCTCTGTACAGACCCAAAGACAGCTTGGGAGATACAAAGGTCTGCTAACAAGCTGTCTAATCTAACACAACAGACAGTACATGCTGCTAAAGTCCTGTTAATGAATCCCGATAAGAAGGTGTGTAATATAATCTATTTATAGAAACGACTTATAATTTTACATTATATAGCAAGCTAAAGAGCATCTAGACATGTTGAAGAGTGAGTGGCAGAGTGAAGCGACACATTTGACTAGTCTGATCGATTCTAATACAGACTCCATAGCATTTGCTGAAGCATCAGGTAAGTAGGATTATTGTTTAGCTGTTTTATTGTTTAGCTGTTTAATCGTTTAGAGAAGATAATAGCTGACAAATTAACAGAGGCTGAGAAGGCATTCAAATCAGGGAATATAGAGGTTAGTAACCTAGCAACCGATTATACATACAGGAATGTAATATATTGATATATAGCTAGGAGCCTCAAGGGTTACAGAAGCCAGTAAGACTGCAATCCGATTGGTCAACAGGGCTAAAGGTGAGGAGGAGAACTCATCTGATCCAATCTTCAAACAAAATCTACAATTAGCCAATCAGGAGTTAGAGTCAAGTTAGTTACATATTCATAATAATTGTGTCACATATATATGCATGTAAACATTTAACACCTAGAAATCGGGCCTCTTGTAATAAGTGCTAAAGGGTGTGCTCAGAAACCTGGGAACGAATTGGCGCTCAATCAATTCTCCAAAGCAGCTGACGCTGTAAGTTACATATTTGTTGATAATTTCACACCTATTTGGCGCCTAAACCATTCTGCCACTAATAATATTCTGTAAATTCTAGAAAGTTCCATTTCTTAATTAAATTAGTCATAGCAGTTAAGTTTGAATGTACAGTCATTAACCAATCAAATGCTAGCGTATAAGAGCACTAATTATGTGGATTAACCCTAAAATGGAAAAAAGAAATTCTTACAATCTGCGAGTTAGGAAATCTCAAAATTACACAGAGTCCCCTCCTCTTAAGAGGCAAAGGAGAGAGAGATCCTGTCGACTTCCTAACTATTATATATCCTCTCAGGTCAGGAAGGCCAGCAGTAATGTCAGGAATGCTATGACACCTGTGAAACTGCCACCTCGCCCCCCTCTACCCAAAGCGGACCAAATGCCCGAGATGATACCAGAGGAGATCGGTGAAGCACCCGTACGCGAAGAAAATCCGATTGGAGTAAGTTCTATTATAACACATTCCATCTGCCAATAACTATTGTTATGATCTCTTAATTCAATTAGTACGCAGCTCATCAGCTGACTAGAGAAGCATTCAGATGGGAAGAGAGGGAGAATCAGCTGGTTTCCGTTGCTAGGGAGATGGCGCGTATGATGAAATCTATGGGAAAATATACAAGGTGTGTTAATTATATTAAATAACCATAGCAACCAGTCTAATAATTGGAATGTATGTAGAGGAGAAGGTAGTGAGCTACAATCAAAGAAGGAACTAATCAACACCTCTAGACAGCTAGCTAAGCTCTCTAATCAGGTGGTAAGTCTAGCTGATAAAGTAGCAAAGCATTGTACTGACAAACGTATGAGAAAGAATCTGGAAGATGTGTTATCTAAAATACCCACAATAGCTACTCAGCTGAAAATAGTGGCAGCAGTAAAGGCAGCTTCTATAAGCTCTGGAGGTTAGTACCCAACTGTTTGTTTGTTTGTTTGTTTGTTTGTTTGTTTACGGTGGTAGCTCGTTAATATGAACACCAGCGGACGGTCGAAATGTCTTAACTGGAGTAATTCCAATTGACCTGCTTTTTGTAAGTATATATGTTCTTATTAAGGCAGTACTAAATGTTATATAAATAGACTCTGAAAGGGACCAAGAGGCAAGCGAAATGCTGACTATAAACGCAGAGAATCTAATGGAATCTATAGTAGAGGTTATCAGAGCTACAGAGAGTGCTAGCATAAGAGTACCAGCTGATAAGGCAGAGCTCTGCGGACTGAGATGGGTTAACAGAGACAGGAAGGGGCAGACGTCAAAAGCGTTAATAAATTGATAATTGAATTATTTAGTGTGTGGAGTGTTAGATTGTATCCGAGTGTGTTGTGTGAATTATGTTAATAAACAGTTTGATAATATGAATGTAAACAAACAAACAAACAAACAATAATTGTTATAGCAAGATTAATTCCTAGAAAACAAATACAAATTTGAATAGGAAATCTATAGAATTCTATCTGATGATGTTAGTATGACATATATAAATACCTGACCAATATACTAATATGTATATACTGGAACCAATACTGGAACTATATATTTAATATAATATCAACTCAATGGATTGTAACAAATATGCCCTCAGGGGTGTAATACTCTGTCTACTGTCCCCAGGGAGACCAAATTGTGTATGCAAATACTATAAAATTATCAGTAAAAATATCATTTGTATGTCCCTAGTGATGATATCATCAATAAGGAATGTAAGATAATACACAGAGTATATAGGCTATTATCTGATTGGTTAATTTTGAAACCAAATTATATAATATTTTAAAAGAGATTATCCAATCAGATGGCAGGAGTAAGTGGCGGTAGAATTGAGACAGCTGCCCTCAGACAGAACCTAGAAGACCAATTGGACCGATTGATGACACAATTAGAGGAACTTGAGGAGATCAAGGGGGATATGGACCAATCAGAATGGGAGGGGATCAGAAATGACACCTTAGAGGAGCTTAAACACTTCTCTAACTCTCTGGATAAAATGCTGGCGGGTGATATGACATTAGTTGATCAGCTGTCCTCTCTCAGACTCGCTACACGAGCTGCCATTAGTGACGCCTTCAAGACCCCAGAGGTAAGGTGTTAGAATTGTGTCACGGGGTAGATACGTACAGGTACCCAACGTGGGGACCACTTAACAAAGTGTCAAATATTAATAACATTTTGTAGGTCATAAGAATGTTTGCTAAGAAACAACCAGGACAGCTGAGACAGAGATTATCCGATCTGGAGAGAGATATGAAATTCCAAAAGGTGTCAGCTCCCAAATTCCATCAGCAGAAGACTGAGATCCTCTCTGCCCTCAAGAGGCTGGGAGACAAGATAACACCTCTAGAGGAGGACTATCTGTCCCAGAACATGAACGCAGCCCTGGGTCTACTGGAAGAGGTGTCAGAGCAAATTATCGGGGAAGATGTTATAAAAGTAGCGAAACAACAAGTAAATAATGACAAGTGATTATTATGTGTAAATATAAACAAACAAATAAATAAATAATGACAAATAAAAATTAAGTTAGTTGAACTTCGATAAAAGCTCAGAAAACTGAGAGGATCTCTTCTCTAAGAGGATTGATTGCCGCGCTGGTTCCTGGGTAGCAGGGGGCGCTGAGGGTGCAGATTGGGCCGCAGTAGGCGAGACATGTCCACTTTTCTTACGGGTCTTAACCTCAGGGTCTCTGGAGATCTTCCCCTCGTTCTTGAGCTCAAAATGCCCTGTCACTTCCCCTTTAGGAGGAGGACACTCCTCGTTAGCGATCTTCTGTCTCTTCCTGAGACAGAGGGCGAGGAGGAACGTGACCCCTGCCAGGAAGAGGACCAATGACATCAGGGAGATAGCCAGAGGGCTCGAAAAGGTGTTAAGAAGTGTAGGTACCATTTCAGTACAGAGATTATTGGAGCAGGAAATGAGCGGGGAAATATGTATTTGTTTATAAGAATTGTAATTGGTAGAGTCAGTGATTAGAATAACATCTGACTAGAAAGTAAACAAAAACACCAATAAACAAACAAAGAATTTGACTGTATGGGTGTGTAATAATTGCATAGTAACCGTACTAACCTCAGGAATGTTTGGGAGAGGAATGGCTATTATCTTTGAAGAGTTAATTTTGATACTAAAATTAGAATTACAGCTGATTTCTGTAGAAAATATAGAAAATGTTATTTGTTGATTATTTATGTTTTCTAAAACTATCCAGTCATCAGGCGCCATACTACACATGTGATCTGATTGGTTGATTGACAAGGGGAGAGGTAGGTGTCTGAAACATGGTCCCATAGGTATACAATCAGATGTTAAACAGCTGTCTAGAGTCTCATTGGTTAAAGAGAATTGTAATCTCAGACAGGAGTTGTGAATTGATTGGCTGATTAATCTAACTTCTGACACCTAATAAGAAATAATAATACTTGGATAATTACACACATTCCATTTGTACAACCTGGTTACTAAGCGAGAGAGAATATGAAGAATTAGGCGGGATAATCTGACCAATCAGTCCTCTATGTTCACAGATGTCAAATGCTGTCTGATTAACTGTGAAAATATGCATAATCTCATTTCCGGAGTTGACAAGTAGAACTGAATCTGATTGGTGGATGAAACACACAGGGGACAGAGGGGGGCGTGTGATGCCAGGGGACGGATTTATGAAGCTCCACTCCCATTTATAAGAACAGCTGATTACTAATCTAACAGCTGATAGCAGAATGAAAATCATAAACATGCTATTCATTGTTAAGTATATATTTGGTTATCAACATTCCTTGGTTTAATGTCCTAGCAACACACATAATATAATGGAATTCAAGGTGTGAAAGAAGTGAATATGATTAATCATATAATAGTAATCATAGCAAATAAGTGAATAATAAGTAAATAATAATAAATTCGTATAAAAGAATAATTTGTTTGTATCAAGCAATTATTGTTGTTGTTGTTTACTAGATAGTTGATTTAACCAGCTGTTGTTTCCTCTGAGCGACGATACCGACTCCCTGAGATCCTGGTCGGGGTGTAGTCCGACGAGGTGTCGTCTCGCCTCCTGCATCACGCTGTTTCATCTTTATATAAATAAACACACAAACAATAACCAGAACTATGCCAGCTGATATAGCCAGTACAATAAGAATCACATCAATAACAATTAGTGCTATTTCGCCACCATTTAGATCCTGTGATGACACCGGAGAATCAGTGATAACAGAAGGAGGGCTAGTGACAAAGGGTGTTGCAGAGGATGCAAGAGTAGCTGTAGGAGTAGATGTGGGTATCGAGTCGTTGCACATGCCCACAGCGGAACATATACCACCCTGTTCGTTTATATCACACTCTCTGTCATTACTAGAACCTACTTGAAATGCCATTCTTAGACAGCAACCTGGTGTCAGGTCATCACTGATAAGATATACCTCCTCTGGAACCTAGAATACCAATCACACATTAACATTGCTAAGAAGATGAATAAGGTATAACATTTTGTGAATCAATCTAACATAATAAGAACTAATAGTCGAATTAGTTCCATATCTTAACACCTAGTCAGCTGATATAACTTACAGTTAGTCCAAAACTCTGACTATTTATAGTGAACATATTAGATCCACCAGCTGATACGTTTAGAGGCGCGTATACATCACCACTTTCGTGAGTATAGTCAGGGTTAATGGTATTGCAATTGTTATACTCCGCCAAAGTACGTCTGTATATCATATGATCTACTGCGTCATTATTGAAGAATTCTAGAGTATCTGAGAAGGAAAAGGAACAGGTGACATTTCTGGGAGGGAATTGGTAGGGAGTATCAGTTTCACCCCATTGGAACTTCCATTGACAAAACGTTTCTGGTGTTATTTGTGTCTGACATCCTGTCACCATCAGAAGAACAATAAATAAAGCTAACATTCCTAATAATAACAATAAACAACAACAAATAGTGAGGTAATTGAATTAAGGAATAGTGTAATTGAAGAATATATAAGGAATGTGTGTTTATGTGTCAGCTAATAGAAGCTCTGGATTCTGTATCATTATACGAGCTACTAGCTTGTCTATGTACTCCTGTAGTCTCTTTATCTGTAAACAAATAAATAAACAAGCAAACAAACAAACAAACAAACAAACAAACAAATAACAACCTCATCTGTGTGCTCCTTGTTTATTACTTTAAGTTGAGAATTACTACTCTGTAATTCCTGATTAAGTTTAATCAGCTGTTCTTCTTTATGAGTACTCATCTTCTTAACCGAAGGCCTATTAGGAGATTTACCCGCCAAATATTCCTATACAACATGCGACACAATATATACATATGCTTAATCATATATTAACACTTGCCTTAGTGCCTAACGTATCTTCATCTACAAAAGAGAAATGCATTCCTGACAATCCTATTCCACCAGAAGACGTCTCCACGACAACGGGTCCGGAGCATGGGAATGGAACAGCTGGACAGGTTACAACTATCTTGTAACTAGAGAAGTATTCTAAGGAATGTGTACAATCCACACCAGCTACTCCTACCCTGATCACGTCATCTCTACTAATCCCTAAGTAATTCCCTCGAAGTGTTATTTGTACATCACCTGTTATTGTTTACAAATAATAAGTGTTAACAAACAAATAACAAACTAGTATACAATCACCTCTTAGTGTAGCTTGTCTAGGACCTAATCCTGTTACTTCAGGCGGCATCAGCTGATCGGATATCATAGAATATCTAGCATGAGAGGAGGGGACTGTCTCAGGGAAGGATTTAACCTTTAAATCATCAGTGGAACTAGCGGGGGAGTCTCTGAGGTCTGAATTAACACTAATACGGGAGTATTGAATCTCTGTAACACCTGTACACACATATTAATATACAGGAATATATGAGAACCGGTATCCAGAGGATGGTGCTTATATCCGGTATGTTTTCACCTTGTTGGAAAGAGATAGGAATGTTCTTAGCCTCACAGGTCCCCTGTCTGGTGTGTAGGAACAGGTGTCCTTTGTGATCAGGCATATAAATTAAAGCAGGAATAGTCAGCTGTATCTCTGAACAGCTGACTGATTCAATGTATTCAGTACAGCTGATGTCTCCTATCTTAAGTTCTAGAATATCATCCTGTGTCTGACATAAATGTTCCCCAGTAACGTAAACTCTAGAATGGAATGTATAATAATACAATATGTATATCAATCAGCTGTAAGATACTACCTTGTATTCCTGTCTAGAGATAAAACTCTAGGATATACAGCTGTTACATGAGGTGTTGGTATTCTATTGGGCGTAGTGTAAGCTGGTTGTGATCTCAAACTCTCAGTGAGAGAGGACATGGAAGATCTGTCAGGACAGCTGGAAAGGGAGCTGCTGGAATCTCCTCTATACCCCAGGGGTGTTTGAGGTGTCGGGGAGTCCAATTTGTCTCCAGAGTCCCAAATCAACCCAGACCTGTAACCATAGTAACGTTAAGAATGTAAACACAGAATATGTATATACTAACCTCTTCCTGGATGCAATGTTTGATTCTGAGTGTGCGTTACTTAAAGAGCCAGATGTTCTCAGGAGAGGAGAGGGGGGAGGATCCCATCCGTCAGCTGGGAGATGACAGGGTCTCTTCAGAGAGGGGTGTTTACGCGGGAGAGTATGGAGTTTAGTTAACACCTAAATATGGAACTAAATTTGTGGACCCCTCTCGTAGAAAATTCTCAAGTAATCCTATTGGTAAGAATAGGTGTGATAAATATATAAATAACTTACCTCAGAAGTGCGACTACTAGATTGACTTTGAGAGGGAGGTATGTACCCAGACACCCAGCAGGACACCATGAGGTCTGCTATAACACCCTGCTTACCACTCAGCTGATAGGTTATAGGAGTCTTAACACGTGGAATATTTGGTATAGCAGTTTCATGTTTGGCTACTGTTTGTTTCTTATCTTTAAGTTTAAACTGAAAAGTGTCGGTATAGTGGCACTTAAGAGTGGCCTGATCGTGCCATCTGGGCTCAGTAGGCTCGGCGGACACCTGGGTCTGGAACTGAGACTTCTTAGGTCCAAATACAACAGACCAACTATGATCCTTCTTACCAGTTATCAGCTGAGAATTAATCCTAGCGGATATGACTGTACAATTTACTTGTATCTTAATAGGAAGCTGATTGGTAGGACTAGGTGTTGTTCTTTTCAATAATTCACTCATCTGACTAATTAATTAGTTCATAGATACCGTAAAGTAGTAATGGAATTTAAGATAATAGACAGCCATATAATGACGTGTTATAGAAATGTGTAAATTAGCGTTGGGTTAAGATAATAAAATATTTATATCAGCTGTTTATCTGTCAGGGGGAGAGGGGGAGAGGGGAAGAAGAGATCAATAAACAAATGATCATGTTACCAATTAGTATTTAAAACATAAGTAAACAAAAATATAAATACTTAAACTGGAAATTCCTCCAATTTAGATTTCCTGAAAGATAATCTAACACTTCTAACAGACAGCTTACTCGCTTGTCTCTGGAGGGGACCGCTCTTGGGTCTCACTATGTTCCTCTCTTGGACGCTAGGGGCTCCCAGCTTAAGAGGAGTACGTCTGTCGGACAGCATCTTAACGAACCTCAGCTCTGCCTCCGGGGTTACTCTAGACCCCTGAATGTCCAGACTCCTGAGGGAGAGATTGTTACCCGGGGATAGAGCAGCCCCCAGACAAACGAGACCCTCGTCTCCGAACGGGTTGTCAGCTAGAGAAGTGTGAAAATATGATTAATCACTCTAATTAGATTCTAAAATAGCCATTACCTAACGACAGACTCTCCAGATTGGAATTCTCAGCTATAGCTCCTGATAGCAGAGCTACTCCGAAGTCAGTGATTAGGTTACCAGCTAATAAAATCTTAGAAAGAGGACAGAGGGGGAAGACAGGGGGGACATGGTGCTGAGGGGTGAGGGCAGATTCAGGGGGCAAACTAGCACCCTCTTTGTGTCGCTGAGGTGTGAAATAATGTACCGAAGTAGCTGTCCTGTTACGTAACAGCTGAGCTAGTATCTGACAACTCTTGTCTGATAGCAAATTATGAGATAGACCAAGATATCTAAAATAAATGAATAACAGAAGGTGTGTGACGTAATCAACCAATAATATCTGACCTTAGAGAGCAGTGATTAGTATGCAGAGCTCGGAGTATAAATAGAGCTCCAGTATCCGTTATCTGGTTATGACTCAGTCCTAAATTCCGTAACTCACAACTTGGATCCTTCAACCAGACAGATAGGCTCCTTGCTCCCCTATCTCCGATCTTATTGGATCCCAGAGCTAGCCAGAGGAGGCTACATCCATTCAGTCCCCTAACCAACGCCTCGCATCCGTCAGGGCCTATCCGATTGTGTCCTAGAGATAGCCACGTGAGGCGACACCCTGCCACTATGCCACTTGAAAGCACAACAGCTGATTGAGGACACAAATCGTTGTCAATTAGGGACAACCCCCTCAATAATCCAGCCCTGATAATATCGCTACATTCTTCTAACCCAGAGCTAGTGATACCATTAGTACCAAGCTCCAAATTCCTGAGAGCTCTCCCAGTATCCAGGATACTCGTGCATAATTGAGCAGTACCTGCGTTACCAAGACAACAACCATTCATAACTAAGGAATGTAGAATAGGCGGGGAATGACTAAGTAGAGGTGTGATTAACTTAACACCTTCTGTTCCTAGATTAACAGCTGATAGGTCTATTCTCAGATTGGTTTCTAGACTAGAGATACCTGTAATCAGCTGATGAAAGGTTTCTGTTATCACTGAGCAGTTAATTATGCATACCTCTTTCAAACTTCTGTTGCTATGGAGTCGATACAGGAATGTAGATATAACTTCTTCTGTCAGCTGTTGGTCCTCTAGCCTCTCAGTACCAGAACTAACCGTCTTCTTAGTTCCAGTTTGAAGCTTATTATTGGTACCCCCCATGGAACTATGTATATATATATTGTAAGCATGAAATCAGCAAGATTAATTAAAATAGAATATAAATATGACAAATTCTGATGTAAATCAGAGACACATAAGAATAAACAAGAGAAGTAAATAACAACAAGTTAATTAAAAGAAAATATTTGTAGTCCCCGACTCCGGAATACAACTACTAACATGTGATTATTAGTTAGAAGAACTACACCTCTAAGCTCTATTACTTCATCTCCCTGTATGACATGCAGGAGAGATTCATCATCAGAGAATATCTTAACTTTATCTTCAGAATCACTTATAATTACACATTTGTTATGGTCTACACACAAGAAATAAGGATTCATTACTTCAGAGTCATAGTATTCTCTTTCACCCTAGGTGATGAGGAACCATATCATCCTCCCGAATAAGAGAATACGAATACACACGGAGAGCTATCACATAGCACATACACCTCATCTTGTGTCAGCTTAACGTCACGAGGCCAAGACATATTGTGATTAGTTATGTGTGTTTTGACTCTTAAGAATGAATCTAAGATCTTAATTCTGTGATTGTCATGGTCTGATATTTACTGTGATGCCATTAGGATAATCGAACTGATTATCAGCAGATCCCCTACCATTACCAAATGTACCTACAAGATGGAGGCCTGCATCGAATTGAAAATAGAACAAAGCATCTACACTTGTATCCGTGACATATAGCTTGTCTCTGCGTATAGCTATACCCCATGCCTCTCTCATAATTAGATTTGTGAAAGTGTTTAGGAATTCTCCTGTCTCTGAGAAGATAGAGATTATAGGGATAGACCAATCAGTAACATAAATGAATCCTATGTCATCATCCACAGCTACACCCCAAGGATTAAAGAACCCTCTCACAGTAACTACAGGTTTCATTAGGTCATATTTAGGGGAAGTGGGTACCTCCATAACCTCTCCTAAACTTGACACTTCCTCCTCTATATGTTTAGCATCACAACGAAATATGATGTGGGTATCAGACTGAGATGTTCTAACACCTGGAAGTATTTGTTTTACTCCGTATCAGCTCTCAATCCTAGCAATTCCTCCTCCTTCCTGACGCGTGCTAATGGCCTCGATGCTATTTCCTTCTTAATGAAGTGGTAGGAGTTTAAGAGCTCTACCCGTCTCTGATTGAGGCGATCAATCATACGATCGAATAGCTGGTTTATTTGTAACTCGACAGGATCTAAGGGGCTATTACTTGGGTGTTATTGTTTGTCATTTTGTTGTTATTTGTTTCTAAATTATGAAAAAGATAAACAGTTAGTGAATTGCTATAAACAAATATTCTTGTGTCTTATACTAGCAGAGCTGTCCTAACTAAATTGTGACATCTCTAGTGTCACAAATATTAATCTAATTATTGGATAATGAAACTAAACTACAATTAGTTCCTTAAAGGAATTTCCAGAGAGAATATGTATCGAGGCTTATGTCAGAGCTAGGTGGTGGAATGTGGCGTCTGTTTGTGTCCCACCTCTTCTGATACACATGGTTACTCCACCCATTCAGGAATGTTAAGAAGGAAATAGTTCCATTTGTAAGTATTCTAACACTTCTCCTGGTTCTTACAGAGATAGCTCTGCTAGGATACCAGATAGCTCACAAGGAATGTATACTACATCTTCATATTATTCTAATAATTAAATAACTCGAAATAACCTAGTTACCAAGTGTTTCTAAAGAATGTACTAATATTCTAAACACCCTAGCGGTATCTACGGAGAGATAGAGTATTCCTTCGCTTCCAAGAAGCCCGTCTAGACCCTCCGGTCACCTTAGTATGTCTGTGTCCCTTTCCTAGTCCCCTGTTCTTCCTCCCAGCTGAAGTCAGCCCCCGAAGCTCTCTGTGTTTATGCACAGCCTTGCAAATCCATTGGATACGAGCATCTCTATTAATAGAATAAATAATGCATAACCTTAGTAACCATTATGGACATAGGTATGTGAATGTGTTACCTTCTTATAGCTTTATGGAAAGGATCTACGAGTATAACTTCAAAATATTTGAAAGTAGAATCTTGTCCTACCCAGTAAGAGTTAAGGACTCTAAGAGCCGCACAGTGTCTGCCTGCCTTCTCCTAGATAAGTAAACAAGTAAACAAACTAACAAACAAACAAACAAACAAACAAACAAACACTAACCTCTGCTACAGCTTGTTTACTTCTTTGAAATTTCAGCTGATTAACACCTTGGTGTACAGGTTTACCATAAACAGCACCTTTGGGTACTTGTCTTTTCCTTCCTCCTCTACGGACTCTAATACGATATATCACATAACCCTGTTTAGCTTTGTAACCAAGACGACGAGCCTGAGAGAATGGAATGCATCAGTAAATGTCGAATCAAATATTGAATGAATATCTATGCTCTGTTCATACCTTATCCGGTCGAGTGGGTCTTGGAGCCCGGTGAATAGCAGTAAGCTGTCTGAACTGCCAACACCTTATCCTCTGAACAAACTTCATCAAGTCTGACTGTTTCTTGCGATACAATTCCTCTACATACTTGTAGGCCCCCATCGTAACTAGGCTATTCTATCAAATAATCTAACACTTATATTCTGAAAAATATGACTTATGAATGGAATATGTACCATGGATATAATATATTCAGTGAGATAACAATCTCTTAATAAGATAGAAAACTAAACAGAACACGAATACACCCCCGATAGCAAAATAACAAATAAGCTTTCTGTTATTTGAGGAATTCTGTGTTGCATCTTTGACACGAGACCAGCTGATACCCATCAATGTGTCAGCCCGCGTAAACACGTCTCTCTACAAGTAAACAATAACAATAACATGTTTACAATTAGTAGAAAATAAGATATAACACCTTATGATTAATCCAATCAGTTTGCTGTATACTCTCCTGTCTCAGACCAGTAGCTAGCTAATACAGTAAACTATAAAATATGATTGGTTGATATTAACCAATCATCTTACATTCTTCATAAGAGATACTCTGTTAGCCATTTCCTCTTCCAGACGATCATTCTCCATCTCAAGGATATCATCTGTAAACAACAATAATAATAACAATAATACAGTACGTATGCCGGTTATATGAACACCCTTGTGAGTAGCTATACATGTCTTATAACCGGTATAAATACAGGAATATATGAGATCTGATTACAGAGGATGGCGCTTATAATCTGTGTTCTTATAAGCGATAACTAATTACAATCAATTCCTGTTTTATCTAACACGGATATACAGAAATACCCGCTAATATCGAAGTGTGAAATAATACAAATATGGTCTCAAACCGTCAAAGTAACAAATATTCCATTGGTTACATCAAAGGAATTATCACAGCCCCCTCAGCTTAGATATGACCGGAGTTAATTGTGTAAACATATATGAATAAATAACAAACCTTTATATGACATAGCTATTTATCTAAACAAACAAGTAAACAAACAAACAAACAAGGCGGGTATTTATACAATTAAATATTCATAAAACAAACAAGTAAACAATTGTGTACACAAGTAGAGCCATAGTACGACAGATTGGCTTCAAGACTAACCAATCAAATGTCAGAAGCCAGTATGCACACAGCTGATAAAATATATAAGAATTTGTTTAAGGAAATATTTATTTAAGGAAATGAATTTCAAAGCTATTTGTTGTTGTTTGTATTTATTTAATAAAGAACATTCAGAGGTTTGTTTACACTAATAATTATACTGTTATAAGAGGTGTGAATGATTAATCATATGATATTTTATCTAGGAAGACGCGCCTCTTAAGAAAGATAATGAAAAGTGAGAAATATTAACAAATATAAATACAAACAATAACAACTCTTTAGGTTATTTTACAACTTAGAATTTTGTTGTTATTTACTACATATTTGTTTACAATAACATTCATAAACAACTGTCAGATTATATATACCCATAGTATACCGGATATAAGCACCATCCTCTGGATTACTGTTCTTATAACCAGTATACCGGATATAAGCACCATCCTCTGGATACTGTTCTTATAACCAGTATACCGGATATAAGCACATCCTCTGGATAACTGTTCTTATAAGTATACCGGATATAAGCACCATCCTCTGGATTACTGGGATATAAGCACCATCCTCTGGATTACTGTTCTTATAACCAGTATACCGGATATAAGCACCATCCCTGGATAACTGTTCTTATAACCAGTATCTGGATAACTGTTCTTATAACAGTATACCGGATATAAGCACCATCCTCTGGATGATAACTGTTCTTATAACCAGTATACCGGATATAAGCACCTCCATTATTTCTTATAACCATTACCGGATATAAGCACCATCCTCTGATTACTGTTCTTATAACCAGTATACCGGATATAAGCACCATCCTCTGGATAACTGTTCTTATAACCAGTATACCGGATATAAGCACCATCCTCTGGATTACTGTTCTTATAACCAGTATACCGGATATAAGCACCATCCTCTGGATTACTGTTCTTATAACCAGTATACCGGATATAAGCACCATCCTCTGGATTACTGTTCTTATAACCAGTATACCGGATATAAGCACCATCCTCTGGATTACTGTTCTTATAACCAGTATACCGGATATAAGCACCATCCTCTGGATTACTGTTCTTATAACCAGTATACCGGATATAAGCACCATCCTCTGGATTACTGTTCTTATAACCAGTATACCGGATATAAGCACCATCCTCTGGATTACTGTTCTTATAACCAGTATACCGGATATAAGCACCATCCTCTGGATAACTGTTCTTATAACCAGTATACACTGTATTATCCCTGATCCAGTTAATATTAATAAATTCTATCTTTAGAGCTCTTCACAAACGCTTGAATTGTAAGTTACTTTATAACTCCTTATATAGCTAAAAGGTGTTAAAAAGTTCATAACAGCAATATAGATAACCTAAATAGCAATGATACTATTGTGTAACTATGGAGTTCTTTAGAATTTGAATTCTGCGAAAATATTATCCACAAATATTACAAATAATTAGCGCATTTTAATTCTCATAAGATACCTATTTACCATATACGTTGCTATGGAAACCATTCAGGAATGTTACAGCTGTTCTATAAAAATTCTCATGTCAAGCCACAAAGATGGATACCATTTTGACACTTAGGAATGCTACAATTAAGATCTATCAGAATACATAAATAATAAAACAAAGCAATGCAAAAGGTTTGAATTCTTTGTGTCAGAAATTGTAAGAATTTTCAGACGATTGAGCCTTAAAGTAAACAATAACAACAACACTCGTAAACAGATACATGATTAGCCGCGTAAATATGACACAAATAACAACAAGTATTAATAGCAATTATTAATAATATTCTAGGCTAATTAATTTGAAATTCAATTAGCCTAACGACGCGATGGCTGATTGGAATTCAATTATATTGTAAACACGTCTCGTGTGTTAATATTAAATTCCAATAAATACTTTCCGTAGTCATGAGTGGATTACTGAACAGGACAAGAGAGAAGAGAGAGAAGGCTAGTTGTACTCATGACCAGCTACACCATAGGCTAGGAAGAGATATCGTTAGTTATATTTATATGATTACCCGCATTTACCCGCCTATATAATGATTTGTATTTCTAGAGTGAGGCACGTAGCAGTCACATATATACACGACCAAATCAGGCGCCAAAACGTGACGTAACACCTGAATCTGTCAGCTTAGTAAAGAGAATAGTTGGAAAAAGGCTTTATAAGACTTTTGAGAAGAACAACAAACTACAAAATCAAGAATCAGGTAAATATACAAAATTTGTAATACAAAAATGCAAACAAACAAACTTTTAGTGTATTACCTCAAACAACAAACAAACAAACGGGAAAAGATTGTGGATATGATTAATCATATGAATATAAAATAAACAAATGTGTCCTTTTAAGGAAATTTGTTTTCTAATTCTAAGAATATTAATAATATAAAAATGAAAGTTCATTTTCTGATAAAAACACATTTTGTATTCTAATGATGATTACACATATCAAATACACAATTACACACGGGTACAATTATATAACTAAGGGAGAAAATAGGTTCACATAACACCTAACAGAATACTTGTATGATTAAACCATATAATTTCAATAATTTACTTATTCGGAAGTTTTGTTATAGGTCTATACATTTATATTCACACCATTATTGATAAGTGTTATATTAGTGGCGCCAGTAACAGAGATAAATGAATCACCATATGACTCATTTGAAGCGACAGAATCATTCGAGGCTGCGAACACAAGTATGACACCTATAAATGTGACAGGCTCACTCACAAACAGAAATCCCAGAGTGATAGCAGACTACCAAAACATGAATCTGCCCCCTCAACCAGATTATAGGTAAGATATTTACGGTATAACCTCATTGACGAGGTTATGCTGTATTTATCACATTCCTGCGGTTGTTAATGTATCCTAGTTACGGTAGGTATGTGAAGAGAGAAAGCATTCCAGCGCCTCCACCTCGTTGCTATTATAATCAAAGCGTGTTCTCGCCCAAATTTGATACCAGAAGACAAATAAAAAGTTTTCAATAATTGCTGTTTGTTTTTATTTGTATGTTTATTGGTTTGTTGTTGTTGATTATTAGTTTATCATGTATTTGTGTAGATTTACTAAAAATGCATTTGTCACCAATTTGCAGAATATTTTACATATTAATAACATTCCACAAAAGTATCAAATTTTGTTTAATCAATTCTTAACTTTCAATTTCTAATATTAGACAAATTTATAAGAATTTCTGGTTGCTATGTCTCGTGTGAATTTTTCTACAAAAGTTGCAAATAATTAGAATATTAATAATAATAATATAAATAATAATAATATTCTTTGCATTATTGAAACAATTAACAGAATACCTAGTAACCAATAGGGTGGATAGGCATTCGCTCTAATATAAATTCAAATTGGATCGAAGAACAAACAAAATGTTTTCGAAAAATAAAAACTCATCTTCAGTGTTCCTCTCGAGGGACAAAAGTAGTGGGACAAATGGACCAATGAACCGGCACAGTGTAGAGGTGGCAAAACCACCTAAACGAGATTTACCAAATTCCAACGATGTAAAACGAAAAAACATGCATAAAGACAGATTAATATTCTTAACACCTCAAGAACATTCCTCACAGAATCCTGATCAAATATTCATATCCGTTGCTATGGAAAAGAAAAGATTTTTCGGAAGATTCAAACAGAATAAGGTTAGTCAATAAATAACAATACGGCATAATAGCATATGATATAATTCACACCTAAACAAATAACTAGTATACTCATGTATAAACCCAGAGGTGTTAAATACAGTTAACATCTCAGCTGATTCCTCCCCAACCAATCAGTACCATACGGAGGATAGCGAGTGGGGGTCTTAAGCGTGATATATACTCATAAACAGAACTGGAACTAAATACTCCAGTTTTGAATCCATATTGCTCCTACACCAGTATCCATAATTCCAACTTAACACCAAATCATATGTAAACACTTGAGTAAACAAATAACATTTCTAAGCAAGTCACATTGTAAAACTGAATCATTTGATTGACGCACTCTTGATCTATAACTTTCAATATTACTAATTCTAATAATAGTCTGTGTAAGCTAGTATAAATACAGAAACACTAATAAAGTGGCAGAATACATGGCGCACTATAATACTTCAATTAATGAGGCAGATACAGAAATGGTATCGATTGGTTTTGGGTACCCTCAGAGGAGGAACACGGGTACAGGTAACATGAACCCCAATTCTAGACATAACAGACTATCCACCACATCTCTGACAGTAACAAATATAGCAGGAGACACTAGCCCCCAGGGGGGAGAATCTTTGCTACAGGGATGGTATAGGGGTGTGTGTAGAGCATTCAAACGGCCCGATAACAAACAATTCAGACAGGTACCATATGACATTCCATTATACCCAGCTCGTATCTATTGATAATTATAAGTTATTTATTATTTGTTTGTTTGTTTAGGCAGAATCACAGCCTGATTTGTTTACACAACAAATCAAGAGATATAGCATTGAGCAAGAATTTGATATCATGGCTTACGCTAACAAGGAATGGGCCACTACTAAACCTAACGCTATCAGGATGAAAAATGTAAGTAAACAAGTATTTGTTTTGTAAACAGATTGTTTATGTTTATTTGTTTGTATATTAGGGTTATAAAAGGGTGCAGAGTATAGGGTACCTATTTATACGGAGAGTACGGGGAGACAACTATTGTGCACTGAGATCAATTCTTTTCCAAATTCTAACTTTGAGTGACATTTCCAAAACAGTTCTCGCTATATTTCCTACCCTGAATAAAGCTATTGAGAGATTGGATTATGTGAGTGGACAGCACGGTAACTGTGTTAAGAATTGGAGTTTTGGACAGAACACTAAACTGAGGGCAGGGAAGAAGAATCCTATGATAGATTTAAGAGAGTGTATAGAGGCCTTCTATGATATTGTAAGTAAACACAAATAAACAAACTAACGAACAGACACAAACAAAAAGATAGACAAATAGACAAACTAACAAGCAGACAGACACACAAATATTTACAATATCAATTCCCTAGTGTGAGAAGTTAAAATTGAAGTCACATGAAGCACGTAGGAAAATAGTTGTAGATCAATTGAATGAACAATCAGCTGGAGTATTCCAGCTAGATGCAAAACTAATGGAGTTTGTTAAGTTCCTAATGTTCTCACAAGCTGTCGATTTATACCAGAAGCAGGATCAAGGAAAGGAGATACCAGATTGGTTCCTGTTTTTAACACTTAGAGATAATTCCAGTAGTCTACAGGAATTCTTTGAATATCATCTTAACCGTGTGGGAGATACTCTAGGATTAGAACAGGTTAGTTAGGGCGCCAAATAATCTGGCGGGAATTTATATATTTCTATTTTTAGATTGAAATGTTCTTACTTGGAAAAGCGCTTAATGTCAGAATACAAGTATTCCGATTGAAGTGTATCGGAGAGCAGGATTTTGAGACATTGTATCCACCAAAAGGCGACTCATCTCTGCCTAATACAGCTGTTACACTGCCACTTAGTGCAGAGGATGACAGACACTATAATGTTGTGTATTAAAAGGATTAATCACTTGTTAATTAACAGAGAACTATAATTATCATATTCTAATTTTGAGAGATTAATAATTGAATAGAAGTGTAGTTTATAGGGGAAATATCCCTCCTGTCTCACGTAACACCCTAAGAAATAGCCCTCCTGTCTCACGTAACCACCTTAAGTGTTAATTTTACTTATATGATAAATATGAAGTTTTGCCTTTACAGTCTTGCTTAATTATTAATTACAGCGAAATGATATTCGTCTACATAGCCAATTACAGGTAGCACGTGTATACGGTATGATTAGTAGACAGAATAGGTGTCATATTAACCCAACGGTCCACGACAGCACCACAGGATCTCAAAATGATTGTAGACTAGGGGAAGTGTCCACAGAATCTGTTAATTTACCAATATTAGTTACCCTAGTGATAGCTTAGTACCATTGGTATTTGCTACACATGACTTAGAACCTCCCTTTAGCAGATGGTGAATAATCAGGTATATATTATCTAGCATAACATGCTTACACAATGGTTGCTAAGATAAAATAGTTCATATAAGTTACACAATAAGAACAAATCTGAGTGGTTTAAAGTCTATAACACCTCTCCCTGTCCATGACTAAATAGACAGAATTATAGATGATATACTTGTAATCAATTTATTGTCACCTTCCCCTTGGGGGAGGGACGAGAGGGCCTATGAGGGCTGGGGTTCATTCATCAGCTGTCCATATTATCCATATTTATGACATATTAAATGCACTATTTGTATTACTAACAGATAATAACCATGGATGCAAATATTAATAATTATACACGTAAATGTATTAGTGAATAAATATTAGATTGTGTAACTTGATATATCACATTTTAACACGTTATTCGCGACATAATAACGACATTCCTGCCATCCTAGCAATAATATGCAAAAGTATAAAAACAAACAAACTAACAAACTGTTATATGAAATGGATATGACATATAATGCACTATATAAGAAGAGGAATATGCAGAGTTCATATTTATGAACAATGATACAATTACCTCCTAAAAAAAGGGTACCAGAACTGAAACTAAAGAAGCTATCAGTAACAGAACCTGTCTCTAAGAGACCCTCTCGATTAAACACCCTACCATCCGTCACAACTGTCATAGATGGCATCCCGATTATAGAATACATTTGTGACATAGATTCACCTCAAAAAGAGTTCCATAAGGAGTCCACAATCTGTCTAGACAGTAGTGACTCTGTCCCCCCGTCCCCTACAGGGGTACAAATGTACCCACGAGTGGAGCAACCATCTGTTTGTGTACAAACCACCTCAAGTCCTGAACCAATAAAAACATTCACAGTAAATAACCATTTTCAGCCTAATGTATATGAGAAAGAATTCCATTCTGATTATTTGGTTGCTATGAAGAAACCGACTCGTTGGGATAGTGGACCCCGTAAGAACTATCAGCTGGATGTTAGGACCCCTCAGGTGGAGCAGAGTGCTAATATAGTGACAGATACCAACTTCCAATTGAAACCAAGGTAGTGATACTAATTATAGCTATTCAAACAGCTGATAATAATAACACTAGAAAGAGAAATTATTATTGAGGAATACGAATCAGCTGATGTGTTGCAATGTAGATTCTGTTTGGCGCCAATTTGACAGAAGTGTAATTTAAGCGCGTAAGTGCGGGCTCAGATAATTCTAAGCGGGACAAAATTAATCCAGATGATTTTCAAGTATAATATTCATCGAAGTGCAGAATTCTGCTTCAGGCGCCAAATATATACAACCAATAGATTTATCTGGATAAGTATTCATGGAATGTGTATTTATAGGGACCCACGGATTAAGACTTTTAGGAAACATCACCGGAACATTCCTGAACAGAAGGTCACCGCCATCTTAGACGACAACCTGATGGACATATCCAGTCCTGAGTATGACCCCCCTAGTCCCTTCAGTCCCCTCTACGATCTCCCAATAAGTCCAAGAGTAGCATTTGATACAAAAATAACAAATAGGAGGACAGGGTTCTTCGATTCAGAATCTGAGTGCTCTGAAACGGTAGATAATCAGTCGTTTAGACAAACAAAAACTTATATAAATATACCCAACAGGAATTTTCAAGAGAGTCAAACTTCTATCAAGTATTATCCACTAGGTTAGTTATGGAACTAACTTTATAGTTCCAGTTATTAACATCTCTGTGATTGTATCAGTGTAGGGAGACCTCCTGAGTACACAGGAACTTCTATGGGACAAGAGGATCAGAAGAAGTACTTCTGGGATTCTTCGAGTAGTGATGAATCGAATAATGACGTCACACAAATAAATATTTGTAATCAAAATGAAGGTAGTTGTAATATCTGTATTGGCACCATGGACGGAACTAGCCGCCAATACTGGTGGATGTGTTAGTTTCCGAAGTTCTTATATCCGCATATGATTAGTACCATATCTATAAATAGACCTGTTTACTCCTGTTTGTTTTGTTTATAGAAATAACAACCAAGAGGTACACAATCCCAAGAAAATCCAAATTGTCCTCTTCCAATGATGACGAGTTAGAAAATGCAAAATACTCAAAAACAGAAAATATAACACCTTTAAGATCTCACTCAGCATCAAGTCTTAAAGATTATGTAAGTATATATCTGCCTAGCAACCGAAAATATGTATACATTCTGGGGCGTAACTAGAGATCCCAGATCGAGGAAGCAGCTGCCTCCCCTGCCTCAATGGTAGTTACGCTCTAGACATATTGTAACTAAACAAGTAATACAGGTGAATAGTCATAACAACATATATTAACACGTCTGTGTAATAATTAAGTAATCTAATTAAGGTATAGAATTACTAATAAACAAGTAGTACATTATTGTAATTGAATTAACAGAGCACATGTGTTGATATTTATTTTACTCATTTGTTATTTGTTTACAGACAGAATTCAAGAACGAGAATATGCAGAGAAGACACGTGTGTATATACTGTGGGGACAGAGGACATGCTAGTAACGATGCTTGCCCATTAAGGGTCTGTTCCTTATGCTTCAAAATAGGACACAATTACAGGGTAAGTTTTGTAGATAATATGTATAATCATATTTAACACCTTTTGTATATTAGGAATGTACAGCTAGAGGGAAGAACAGACCCCCTAAGTGTAGTAGATGCAGGATAAGCTGTCACGAGAAAAATGTAATATATATCCTTGTTATTGCTTGCTTTTCTAATAATATACACCCATACATAACACGATTTCTAATAATATACACCCATACATAACACGATTTATAATAATATACACCCATACATAACACGATTTATAATAATATACACCCATACATAACACGATTTATAATAATATACACCCATACATAACACAATTAACATAAGAAAATACTCGTTGAATTTCTTAAAAGTCCAAAATGGTTGATTAAGAATTACTTTATAATTCTTTATAGAGGTGTGGTGAGATTTGGCGCCAATGTCATAACACTACATTCCTTCCTAATGATTACCCTCAGTCCGCCAAAAGACATTCCTACAACGTAACCATGGATACCCAGGCATTCAGGATAGATCAACTCAAATCTAATCTTTACTGTTGTAACTGTGCTAACTATGGGCATGTTTATTTTGTAAGTGTTAGAATATATTCACACTGTTTTGACGGAATTCTTATTAGATATTGAACCATGGATGGTGGATTTGTTATATAGAAATCCCATCCATGGTTAAATATCTAATAAGCCTTGATTAAAGAACTTTATGAATATTTGTAGCAATGTGAGAAACCTCATCCCTCCCGTTACTTCTATGTACCACTAGTAGGACACTACGATATACCTCTGTCTGTCTCATTCAGAGAGATAAGGGACACCATTAATACCCGTAGGTGTTTGAAATCTCTCCTCCCTAAACCTTATCAAGTAATAGCTCAGAACTTCTGGGGGGATGGCAATTGGAATGAGGATAGTGATCATGGACATTCCACTGATGAAAATGGATGTCAGGGTAACTGGATGCAATCTACTAGTAGAGTAAGTGGTAATAACTATGGCATAACTATTCTATCTAATGGTTGCCAGGGATCTGGTCATTAATAACAACACTAATATTTGTAGAAATCAAAACATGGGAAGAAGGAAATGACATATCACTTTATAGAGACAGAAGGTGACAAACCCCCTCTGAAGGATCTTGGCTTGAGTTCGCTGGTTGGAGCTGAGTTACAAGAATACCAGAAAGTAGCATTTAACGCCTATCAGCTGGCTTTAGAGCAGGCAAACAGAAATAATCCTATTTACGCGAGAGACCTACTGAATAATAGAGGATTCCTAACGGTAAATATATAACTAAGTTATCCATGGTTACAAATCAAATATTCTATACAGCTGGGTTATCCATGGTTTTTATTTGTAGAAGCCCCCCTTCAAAAGTAGACTTGCCCCCATGGTGTATCTCCCAGAGGAACATACTCCCGCTAGGGGTGTCAGTTCCCCTCCAACTATTAAGGAGGAGCGGAGGTCCAGAGAAAGGACATCACATAAACAAACGGAAATTAAATCGACACATAAGCGAGATGAGAAGAGACGGGAGCCCCGGGGTACTTACTCACGATCTCCTAGCTATAAGAAACAGTTTATTAATAACAAACTGATTAAACACAACAAATATGAAAAAAATATTCACAAAAGAACTTTAAAGATTAGATCAAGAGAAAAACCAAAATACGATTTGAAAGACAAGAAAATTGATAAACATTTTCGCGATGCAAGAGAGTGTATAAACCGAAACCGAACTAAGAGACAGACCCAGCGACATGTCAGGTTATCAAGCACTGATGATGTAATAAGAACTAAGTCTAAGAACTCTCCAAAGAGACGATATTCCCCCAAACGTAGGAAGGAACATTCACCAGACACACCGGTCCTAAAAATGGAACAAATTCTAAATATAGATTCTGAAAATGGAGAAGAAAATATTTATGAAGAAACCTTTATGTTTATTGATGAAGTTAATTGAATTAGTTATGTGTACATATTAGAGGCGTTATACTCACATAACTGTGTTGCAATTGGTTGCTAAGGAAACTGGAGATCGAGTCCCCAGTCCGTGTGCTTATATAATTATAGAGGTTTAATAGGAGTAAACAATTGCATATAAATAAACAAACAAACAAACAACAGTGTATATTAAAAACAACCACGTGACTAACATGGCGCTATATATGTGGAAATGAATCTGATTGGTTACATATCCTCGCAACAGGATTAGAAATTTGGAATGCTTATAGAGAGGTGTTGAATATTATCTCTTGCTTCTTTGATTTTGATTGGCCAGAATCTGTCACTATTATATTCGTAATATCAGTGTCATCAACACCTTCATCTGATTGGTCGAAATCTGGTATTATTTGCATTTCTATCTCCCCAATCGGTTGCTGGGGTGTAGCAATGTATTCATCCATGTGTATAGCATATTCATGTGTATACATATGTGCGGGAGTAATACATAGTTCTGGTGTCCTTGGATGCGTGTCTAAACCATTGGAATGTATAGATATATCAGAGGCTTGTGAGTTCTGTCTCACCACTTTCATGTCCTTAACAGAGTGTCCAGACGTTCTGGATTGGGATCTGTTATTAGGTGTTGATGACCTGGAATTATTAGAGTGTCTCTGCGCCAGTTTTTTGTGTTTAACCTCATCCTTACGTGTTATATAATCAAATGTAGACATTCCAATTATCCGTAAATACACATGGAATAAGAAAAGATGTCCTAATAAGCAAATCCCGATTATTGATAGAATAAATTCTAACGCCATTAGTACCGGAAATACCGGATGAGGAATTTCCGTTTGGAATAACTGTACACATACCGTTGTGTTAGTTTGGTTGCAACAAGGTAAGGTGCCATCCCACCACTTAAGATTAGCCCTCGAGGCAAAGAAAAGTATAAATAGAGAGAGCGAACCGATCAAACAGAGAAGAGTACCAAATAATCCTGCAGTCACACAAACGAAAAATGCCCAATAATTCCTCTCACCGACACAATTATTCAACCACTTACAGTGGTGGTCAAAATCTGCGACACACTTATCACAACATTTGCAATGTTTTGTCTTATAACCAACTTCCGACTGACACAAATTACAATACAAGTTTTCAATAACATGTTTGTGCTTTGTTCTATCAAAAACAGGACGTACTTTATTCCTACCGTTACCCGCGGTTATATTCGCGTCTCCAGGATTGATAGAGATAGCGATAACATCTGAAACTATGACTGTTATAAATACACACACACCTACACCATAGAAGATATACCTAGGGATTTGTGGCAGATATGGAAGCAAGGTGCCAAAATAAAATATTGAGAATAATAAAATGAAGAACCAAACTGACACCATGTAGAGATTCCAAGGACAGTACCACCCATTGGCACGTGGTGTAGGGGTGTATGTTTGTGTCTCTTCTGGTGACTCTTGTGTCGAGGTGTTGGTGGATTTCTTGCGACACATTTGCTAATATAAATACAGCGTAACCGCGTTAATACAAACACCAACGAACGCTCAAAGTGTTTATTGTTGAATGTTTGTAAATAACAACAATAGAAGGAGGGGACTTATGTCCCGTAAATATGTACTTGTGGTACTCTTATTACCACAGGTAATTCTACCCTAGTTACCCAATACCTACTTAAGAATGTGTATTCTTATAATATCTGTAACTATAGTAATAGCAAAATATGTAAGATATTGATCTGCATAATATCGATCATAACAAATAATTGCATATTTTAAATGTTAGCATATTAATTAATCTACATTCCTATCTATAATTCCAGTAACTAAGGTAAGTTTTAATCAATATTGCTAATAGTACTTGTCTCTGAATTATGAAGGACGAAATATGACCTGACTCAACTCATAGGCGGGTCTAAGGGAAGGAAGGGTATTGCCCTCTCCCAAACTATCTCAATTGTTCACTGCCCAATTCCCCCCAGTACTAACCGTTTAGCTGTTTAACTGTTTGACTGTTTAACTGTTTAACCGTTTAGCTGTTTAATCTAACAATAAATAAATAACTAAACACTAATGAACAATTCTCTTATCAATGGGTAATTCAGGATGCCAGATATCTAAAATTAGAACAGCTCTGAAGTCTGCTCCCAGGTTAACAACTTCATGTTCAAACGAGTCATCAAACACAATAGCTTTTCCCTCCTGCCACCCGTGCCACTTGTCCATCACCCTAATTCTCGCACCCCCGATATGGTATACACATAGATGTATACGTAACCTTTCATTAGAGGGTCCAGTGTGTGTCCGTATGTGTGTGCCAGATTGTATAACTGAGAATTTAACTGAGGTAAAGGTGTCTGGAGGGAGGTTAGAAATGGTCTGCAAGGTCTGAGGAAATAGCTCGCTGACCTCAGTGAGTCCGTGTCCTGATGATTTAATCCTTACCTCTGTCCAATCACCTCCCATATGGAGACTCTCTTGCTCAGTAGTAAATAGTTCTTGGTTGTTATGGTAACGGTATAGGAATTCTTCTCTTATAGCTCTGTAGCCTATAAGTAATTACTGTTTATATAACTAACAAACAAGTAAACAACAACCAACAAATAAACAAACAAACAAACCATTTTCCAGGATTTTCACAACAGAGTATTTAGTAGGATCATGCCATGGAATAGCTGTTAATCCCGGTACATACTTAGAGACAGGCCTCTGCATATATTCTCCCCACATTCCTAACGCTACAGCATTACGGAACAGTTTATATGCGTGTGTAGATTTACCCGCGTAAAGGAGAGATAGTCCAAATTGGTCCAAAACAAATAGGTTAGTAGGGAGCAGGAGGACAGCTTGGGTGTACAGAGAGACTCTCTCAGGATCAGTTAGCTCAATCTCCGTCCGTTTCCTGTTGAATTCAGCTAATGCCTATAATATATCACACATTCCAATCGGTTGCTATGATACATAAGAGATATTTCTAATTATAAACACACCTTAGAGTCTCTCTTCATTGCCAGTTTGAGTAATCCTAGCAGCTGATTTACAACATGTGTGGAGTTCCTAGCTGTGAAGTGGTCAGGTGGCACATAGTCGGGTATAAAATTCGAATTGAACAGAGGTACCTGACTGGCATCTAGATTTAGAGGGACACAATCTATGAAGAATTCAGGGCCGATTGTGAGTTGTGAGATTATTGACTCCCAAGCTCGTGTGAACTGTCGTATCAGTTCTATATGGATTTGTGCCACACAATTGGGTGGCTCAACTAATGGTAAGGTGTTACAATATGTAAATAACACTTTACATACATCCTGTGACCCGAAGAATTGAAGAGGGGGCTGTCCCTCTATAGGGAAGGATATGATGGGACTCTCCGATGCGATATATCCAACGTAACTAATCAGCAGTAATAGAAGTAACATACTTCAAGTATAATATGATAAAATAAATAGTTGTGTACAAGAATTGTTGCTATAGTGACAGATATAGGAATGTGAATAGTAAGTTCCAAGGTTCCGCGAATGTGGTGGTATTTGGCCGCCTTTCAGCAATTTATCAACAACAAATAAGAATTTTAAGATTGTGTAGTATACATTCCTTGTGAGCTATCTGGTATCCTAGCAGAGCTATCTCTGTAAGAACCAGGAGAAGTGTTAGAATACTTACAAATGGAACTATTTCCTTCTTAACATTCCTGAATGGGTGGAGTAACCATGTGTATCAGAAGAGGTGGGACACAAACAGACGCCACATTCCACCACCTAGCTCTGACATAAGCCTCGATACATATTCTCTCTGGAAATTCCTTCAAGGAAATAATTACAGTTTAGTTTCATAATACAATAATTAGATTAATATTTGTGACACTAGAGATGTCACAATTTAGTTAGGACAGCTCTGCTAGTATAAGACACAAGAATATTTGTTTATAGCAATTCACTAACTGTTTATCTTTTTCATAATTTAGAAACAAATAACAACAAAATGACAAACAATAACACCCAAGTAATAGCCCCTTAGATCCTGTCGAGTTACAAATAAACCAGCTATTCGATCGTATGATTTATCGCCTCAATCAGAGACGGGTAGAGCTCTTAAACTCCTACCACTTCACTAAGAACGAAATAGCATCAAGGCCATTAGCACGCGTCAGGAAGGAGGAGGAATTGCTAGGATTGAGAGCTGATACGGAGCGCCGTATCCAAACGAATGAACTCCGTGAATTGCAGGAGAGAATCATAACTGATGTCGAACAAACACTTGCTGAGGTTAGGTCACACCAGCCTGATACCCGACCGGTCTTTTTATACGATTCTGCACATCTGGAGGAGGTGATCTCAGGTGTGGGAGTTATTGTCGAGGAGGAGATACCCGTTGTACCCAGTTATGAACTAATGAGACCTGTAGTTACTATCGGGAAGAAAGGAACAACTCTGGGAGAGCTCTGGAATCCTTGGAGTGTAGCTATAGATGAGAATACAGATTTCATATATGTCACTGAATGCTTTGATCCCTCTATAATATCAATCTTCTCAGAGACAGGAGACTTCCTAAATACCTTCACACATCAAAACATGAGAGAGCCATACGGTATTGCTATACACAGAGACAATCTATACGTAACGGACATAGAAATACACGCATTATTACATTTTGAGTTTGAAGCAGGCCTACGTTTAGTTACAATGTTTGGGAGTGGTAAGGGATCTGCTGATGATCAGTTCAAATACCCTCACGGTCTCGCTGTCTATAACAACGGAGATTTGTATATTACAGACAGTTGCAACCACAGAGTTAAAATCATAGACTCATCTTTAAGCTTCAAAACTCACATAACTCATCAAATAATGAGAAGACCTCTCGACATTAAGCTGACACATGATGAAGTGTACGTGCTATGTAATCAATCTCCCTGTATACACGTGTTCTCTCATGCGGGAGAAATCATACGGTCCATAGTCGCGGGAGACGAAGTAATACATTCTTCCTTCTTCTGTCTGGACGTTAACCAGAATTTGCTTGTCAGTGATTGGGGAGATGATAAGGTGAAGATATTCTCTAAAGATGGAACACTCCTATACACCTTAGGACAACGGGGCGATGAAGCAGGAATGTTTGTACACCCTAGAGGAATAGTTCTAACTAAAATCTAAATTTAGCAATTGTCTCTGATAATTATAACTACAAACTACAAATATTTTCTTGTAATTAATTTTATTTATTATTAAACTATACAAACATTAAATTTGTTGTTATTTACTACTTTCATTGATTTGTAATATCTTTAGTATACAGGACTGGGCGTCCATCGCTTTACCAATTACCATATGTTTCCACTAGGCCTGTTATATCACACCTTTTCTTAAGAACAAGTGATTTTCTGATTTTAATCTTTAGCTTTGCGATCTCTTACAGATATGCGTCCTATTAGCATTTGTTTATTCCTGATTCTTGTAAGAGCCTAGCGATTTATTTCCAGACAGATTTTATTTTTGTGTTCGTATTCTGCTGATGTCATGTGTAAGATTTTCCCTAAGAAAGTGAGGCAAGTAACAAATAGCACCCACACCCTGAGACCGATTGGGCTATATGACCCCTGAGTTTCCTAGTATTGTATAACACCTCAAACAGTGATAAGAATGTTAACATGTGTAATATAGAATTATGTATTTGTCGGCAGTAGAATTGAAGGTTGGATAACCTCTCTGTCCTGTCTACCTTACTAAAAATAGACAAGTAGGGGCCAGTATTAATTCCCATACCTTGTCCTGTCCTTGTCCTTATGAATATATTCTAGCATCCAAATTAGAATGGTACAATTCTGGCGGATAGCAGGACTAAACTATGTCCAGTTCTCACGAATTTGTGCTAAACATCTACAGAGACTACTCAAACCAGAATACAAGGCATTGTTAACTAAGAGAGGGGAGTCTATGAGTAAGATTCATAGATGGCAGGACGGTAGGATGATCAAAGAGGAGATCAAGAAATAATTATGTTGCTAAGATACGAGATAGGAATGCAGTATTATTCGATTATATTATTACTACTACTATGGATATTAATTAGTGTTAATTACTCTAGCTATATGGACTTGTTTAAGGGGTGAGAGGGGTGCCCCCTAGACGACACCCAAGCTGTCTTCTAGAGTCATAATCAAGGGTCCATTAGGAGGAACTATAATATTCCTTTAGTTCCGTATTAATATGTATATATATTTATCTCCTCGTTTGTTGTTATTTACATTAGATTATATATTAACACTCATCATGGATCAAGGGTAACTATTTGTTTGTTTGTTTGTTTGTTTGTTTGTTTGTTTACTTATATATTACATTTACAGTTACATATGGATTGAAATAGTTGAGCCTAAATCTAATAAGAAAATGTATGCGAATATGGAGACAGGGGAGACCACATGGAGACCTCCCCCAGAGGTCAAATAGTTAGTTACATATCTTTCATTTACACCCCTGTTTAGAGCTGAAACAAGCCCTCTTAACAGGTCTTATTGTTTATGTTTTTGTTTACTTCTAGCAAGCAGAGCAATGACAATCAGTGGTGGGAATTGTTTGATAAGAAAACAAGCAGACATTATTATTTTAACGCTACTCTTAACAAAACAGTTTGGAAGAAACCTCAGAGCGCTGATATAGTTCCTCTCACTAAATTACAAGTTAGTTATAAAGAACCATGGATATTATCCTCATGCTATAAAGTAACAAACACTAATTCAATTATCACATATCACCTGATTTATTATAATTACTGTTGGTGTTTGTATATGTATATATTTACATTCCATTGCGTTGCTAGGCAGAACAGGAAATAAAATTCCCAAACAGGAGTCCTAATACTGTAAGGAGTATGGTTAGTATTCACAATTTAGTATAATATGATGTTTTAACACCTTTTAACTTGGTTTATGTGTACTTTTATAGGATATAGACTCTCCTGGTACCAGATCACACCTCAGGAAGGCGCCATCTGCCCCCCTGAGACCTCAAACAGAGTTTAATGTCCCTCATAACGGCGGTATTACCCGTGAGGAGATATCTGAAATATGTGAGAATATTGATAACGGGATAGAGGTTAGTTTTTATGGTTATTTACTAATCATTCGGGGTTCAATTATTGCGCTGAATTAATGTATACTATATTACATATGTTATTGGCGTCTTGTTTAGGCGGGTACTTCAAGAGACAAGAGGTCACAATCTGAATCAGCTGATCCAAATTGGAACAATCCTTTATATGTTAATTTAGAACACACCTCTCTGCCAGCTGTTATTCATTCAGAAGTTAAAATGAGACAATCCACTGAAAAGAACGATTTGATTCGTCAACCCAAGAAGGAATATGAGCATTTTAGAGTTAGTTAAAACTGATTGGATAATATCTGTCCCCTCGTGACCAAAATATTCATATTAACCGACCCAGATTGTATATACATATCGAGAATCGGCGCCTTTATTGGGTGAGTGGACCAATTCATAGTTTTGTTCCTGTTCCAGTGACCTGAGTATTTTGTGACACAATTATGATTCCATTTTATTTATCTAAATTATCCATGGTTCTCTAATACAAATATTCACTGGTATAGGATAGTTTTGATGATATTGATGTAGACGACATTCCATCTCAATCAGACCGTAACCTAGACAGATATTCCCGCACCCTAGACCCCAAGACCATGGGTACACCCCGTGACATCTATGGGGACGCACAGGAATCTGGATCAGCTCATTGTCTAACCACACATGACCTCAGTTTAAATACTATATTAGCTGACCCAGCCAAAAAGCCTCTAGCTGTAAGTATCTTACAAATTGTTGCCCAATACCCCCCCTTATATTAATATTTATGTGTATATCCTCTTATACCATAGGTGTAAAAATATGATTAATCTATTCTAATTATAGAAATCAAGCAGTATAACATTCCCTCCTCACGAGCTTCCAAGAATAGATGATACAAAGAGAATATCATCTGCCTCTCTGAATCCTTCTGGAGTTACAAGTGAGTATAATAATAAACAAGTAAACACACAAACAAACAAGTAAACAAATACACGAACAAACAAACAAGTAAGCAAACAAATACACGAACAAGCAAACAAGTAAACACACAAACAAACAAGTAAACAAATAAACAAACAAACAAACAAACAAACAAGTAAGCAAACAAACAAGTAATTAAACAAACAAACAATCTATCTAACGAATTGTACAATACTAATTCCCCACATACCTAATTCCCTTTTCTGTTACTAGGAGGTATCCTAATGAGACCTAGACAGTATGGAGAGACGGTTATGCGATTAGAATCCTTTAAGGAGTTAAACCAACACAAACAAGGCTTTATTATTAGAAAGAAAGTATCCATAGCAGACATGTTGTCATGGACAAAGGTATGGTATTTGTTGTTTGTTTGTTTGTTTGTTGTTTATATTGTTATTTAGGATCCTATCAAACAGCCAATGATCCGTACTAGTAACAAAACTAAGAAGAAGGAAGCTATAGAATTATTTAAGCGTTAGTTCCTATATATTCATATTTTCACACTTTTATGTGTTCTATTAATTTTCTGTTTATACACATCTTCTCACACCTTTTAGTGGTACAACATTACATGGGGGACAAGCGTTCCTTCGGGAGGGCAGAGAGAGATAACACCCTATTGGAGATAGCTCGTAGAGGCTGGAGTAATTACGATCTTAGAGACGAGTTATACATACAACTATGTAGACAGACTACTTCTAATGATAAGACAGAGTCTCTACGGAGAGGATGGGAGGTGTTCTCTGTCGCTCTTGCATTCTTCCCTCCCTCTAGAATGTTTGCTAACTATTTGGAGGGCTATTTATGGCAGAAAGTGGAACCAGAAGCAGATAGATTGGGAGTAAGTATATACTATATCAGTGCACCAAACTCCCATTATATCTAAGCTGAGGGGACCGTGATAATTCCTTCGATATGACCGATGGACTATTTGTTACTTTGACGGTTTGGGACCATATTTGTATTATTTCACACTTCTATATAGGCGGGTATTTCTATATATCCGTGTTAGATATATCAGGCTTTGACTGTAATTGGTCATGGGTACACACATTACTTCATAGAACACCTGTAGGTAGAGGTTAGCGTCTACGGAAAATACTGCTACAAAACCTTAGAGAAAATACGATTAAAGGGAGCAAAGAAAGGTCTTAAAATGCCTACCCTTGAGGAGGTGACACACGCGAGACAAGCTCCCTTCAATCCATCTGTATTTGGGGTTACTCTAGATGAGATAATGGAATTACAGAAGGAGACCTATCCAGAACTAAGGATACCGTGGATACAGAAATCTCTGTTTGAATATGTCATAAGATTAAGTGGGCATTTAACTGAAGGAATATTCAGGTTAGCATTCCTATCTACTACTTGTGTAACTAAGGAGATGTTACATATAATATATACCTAAAGGGTGCCTGGAGACATCGATGAGGTTAACACCCTCCGTATGAGATACGACAGGTCAGAAGAACCTCATGACATCACAGATCCACACACCCCCAGCTCCCTCCTGAAGCTATGGTTCCGTGAGCTAGAGACCCCTCTGATACCAGATGAGTTCTATGAAGAGTGTATTAACAATTCACATAATGAACAGCAATGTATTGCATTAGCTGAATCACTGCCTAAGCTCAATAGGACTGTATTCTTCTCTCTTATACGCTTCCTACAGGTTTGTTTACTAGTAAATAACAACATATGTGTTTATATTTACTTAGGGTGTAGAGTAGAGGTTACAACACTCTCTGCCCTAGATACACAATATACTCATTGGTATATACGTAATGCTAATTATAAGCAGCACAAGAAATCGGGGATTGTCCCTTTGTCCTTCCTATATGCGCCCATTTGGGTGCCTATGGGGTCTAGACTGTATTTATGTAAATTTTAATATGGTACAGATATAAGCACCATCCTCTGGAAACGGTTTTCATATATTCCTGCATATTTGTACCAGTTATAAGCACATGTATTTTCTCCTACCATTTGTGTTCCTTTAGCCAGCAGCCTCTGTAGTTTAGTTTATACTTGTCGCTAATGTCCTATCCCTTTATTTACTATTTGTTATTGTTTATTTTGTGATATTTTAGTATTTCTCAGTTGAAGAAAGTAAACGATACACTAAAATGAGTCCAGACAACTTGGCTATGGTTTGGGCGCCAAACTGCCTCAGATGTCCCTCAGAGGACACAATGGAAATTCTAGAAAACACCCGGAAGGAAATGTCATTCTTACGTCACCTTATTCTAGCGCTTGACACCTCTAGTGTCCAGGATATCATATGATTAATCACGGCAAATATTTTAATTATTTTTATGCATCAGATTGGATAATTGCTTCCACATTTCTAATTTTAATCTATTTGATATTTTGCTGTAATGATAATGTGTCGTATTCTCTCGTTGCTATGGTGTATTCATTGGAATGTTATAGGAATGTATTAAATGTACAAATATTTGTTTGTTGAATTTTAGTTATTAACATACTTCACAGATTTGCTTGGTAACGAAGAGGAAGTTATTTATTAGACAACCTTTGTTTAAGAATTTGAATTCTGAATTTACAATTTTTCAGGAATTTTTCTAAAAGCTTTTATATTTTTATTATTTTGTTATATTATACATTTTCACAGGTAAATTCTCATTTTCACACCTATGGCATATACATAGTGACACAATTTTTCCACTTTTTACACCTTGTTATAGAACATTTCTCCATTTTGACGGGTCTATCCCACCCGTCAACCCCAATACCAGCTGCCCCCAGAGTATATAGAATGTATTAACACCTTGTATGACCAGTTTGTTATTATTTACAGCTGTGTAGCGTGAGTAGGAGGTCGATGCTGAGCTGTTGTTGAGATTAATTAGCGAAACAGAATAGAATAGAAAGATGGTGACTTATAGACCAAGAGGTGCAAGAGGAATGCCGAGACAAGGTACAAATTAGACCCCTAGGGGGTCAAATACCATACCCCCTGTACCCTTATTGTCCAATTGGTCAGGACCTAAACCTCTTGTCCAATGGTAGGGGGCTGTTACCAAGAGGTCTACTGTTAACTTCCCTAACTACTAATTGTATCAATTGGAATTCATTACTATTTGCTATTTAGGTGTTCCTAGAGACATGGATCAAATGAGAGGATCTAGAAGAGAGTATGATATGTACTCTCCTCCCCTGAGGGCAGGACCTCCTAGACGGAGACCCAATTATGATGGTAATTGTTTGTTTGTTTATTAGTCTATGATATAGTTGTTTGTTTGTTTGTTTCTGTTTAGATGAATTGATAAGTAAGACTCTACACGTAGATCAAAAGAGATTCTATATTGACTTGAAGGAGAACGGTTTTGGGAAATTCATAAAGATTATCGAGGTGATTTTACATATATATATATACAAATGAGGTGTTAGATTATAATTATGACATTTAAGAGGGGTCTCTCTTGTCCGCAGAGTTCTCCCAGTTGTTACCCTCCTATTAACACTTCTTGTAGTCTAATCAGAACAGAGGAAGTGGCAGGAACCGTGTGATTATCCCCCAAGAGTTATTCCAGGAATTTATAGATGTCTTGACACAATATGTTGATATACTAGAGAAGGATAGCAATGATACAGGTTAGTGTATATATTAACAGAGGTGTTAACACGGTCCGCTATACAAGTATCTTTCTGTTTATAGGTGAGAATGGACCAGCTGACTCTTCAGAAAGGATAGAAACGTGAGTATACATTCCATTCTAATTTACCTTAGTACACAGAGGTGTTACCTATTATACACATAGTCAGAAGATTACTAACGAAAGGAAGACTCTGTATATCGATTTGAGGAAGAATAACAGAGGAAAATTTCTGAAGGTATAGTATTAGGAGTATTTATAGATTCCATTCATGATATATGGTTTCTAGGTTACGGAACAGAGCCCTAGGAATGGAGAGGAGCGCACTCAAGTGATTGTACCATCTGAAGGGCTAGAGGTGTTACGTGACGTCATTGGGGAGATACTACGTGTAGCTTCTCCTCCACAGAGGTCAAGAGAGAGGGACCCTAGAGAAAGAGACCCTAGAGAAAGAGACCCTAGAGAGAGGGACCCTAGAGAGAGGGATCCTAGGGACCCAAGAGATCAGAGAGGGAATCGTAGAGATATCAGAGACAATAGGCCCGAACCAAGGGAGGGTAGAGACCCTCGAGACTATAGAGGAGATCGTAGAGGAGAGAGGGAGTATAGAGAACCTCCACGGGAGAGGAGAGAACCCCGAGAATATAGGTATAATGAATTCTCCAAGGAAAAATTTCTAGTTTCAGGATATTACCATGTAAAGTGATGTCTCCATAATTAGACACATATCTACATTCATGGTTCATATTATACTATAGTATTATGTTACTGTCATCTGTCTTGTGATTATGAATGCTATCATAATAGTTACATTCTTCTAATAACTATTCGTTGCCATGCAATGCCATCATGATTATATATAAGGCTTTTTCTCAGGGAGAGGAATAAACGTCCTAGGAGAGAGGTTGAGAATGGGACTGCTCCTCCTCCCGCTGAGGCTACAGAGGGTGGAGATTCAGACCCAAAGCCTAAGCCAGCTATATCCAATCCTACTGTTAACCCTGGCAACCATGAAGAGAGTAAGGAATTCATTATACTGTGGTTACATATATGCATATTTATCATATATTCCATTAGCTGAGAGCAGTAGCATAGATGAGACCCTACCTGCTACCATAGAGGTCAGATCCAAGAGAAAGAGATTCTATTTCGATGCTAGGAGGAATGAAATGGGAGTATTCCTGCAAGTCAGCGAGGTAGGAGAGGTTCGTGACACCCTGACAACCAATCTGGCTAATGGAATATAATATTATTATGTGAATTTTTGTAGGTAACACGTAGACGTAGAAGACATATCAATATCCCTCACGTATCCTGGCAGTCATGTCAACGGGCCTTAGAGACTATGCTCGAGCAGCTGCCATACGAGGCCCCTGAAGAGGTACCAGTGGTCTCAGAGGAACCTGATCCCCTCTTGGAGGAGGCAAAAGATGAACCTCCCTCTTCTGATCCGCAGCCTAATCCAGTTGACAAACCAGAAGATTCTAAAACAGAGAGTAGTTAGGGAATAGTAGCCGATTAGTTGCATAGAGATATAAGTGTGTTAGAGGAATGCTAGATTCTGTAAGATCGTTTTAGAGACAATACATACATATATATCATATTCTATTTGTTTATTTTATTGTTTACTGTGTGTTAAGAGGTTATTCATTCTACAAATAACAACAAATTTGTTAATATTAGTTATTAATGGCTCTTAAATACACAGCGCATTCACAATTCACAGCTCCTTGTGTGACACAAATTGAGGTTAGTATTTGACACTTTATTGTGTATTCATAGGTGTGAAAAGATTAACACGTATTGTTTATATTTACAGGTGACATCATACGTCAAAGATGACAGAACGAATTCCAAGAAATATCGTTATGAATTATTCGTAGAATGGTCAGATTCTGCTAGGTACTCTCTGTCCAGATTGTACTCTGATTTTTATGAATTCCAGTCTGAACTTGAGGCTATGTTTCCTGTGCAAGCTGGACAGATATCTGAAAAGGTAAACAAACAAACAAACAAACCATCAAACAATTATTCGGAGCTGTGTTCCCATAGGTGCTTGACTTATCACACCAAGAAATATAATAACTTGATAATCACCATGGTAACCAATATACTGTCTAGGAACGTGTTCTTCCTCTACTCCCAAGTAAGAAAAGCAGTATCTTCAAAACTACATCACCTAAAGATATGCAAGAGAAGATGCAGCAATATCTTAATAGTATTCTAAAATTAGATGAATTCATCCTCAGATCTTCTGTCATTAATTCATTCTTCAAACTTAAAGATGAATATGATCACAAGTTGAGGGGGAAAGGACAGAAAGCTTCTCTGCACCCACTAGGACACACAGGTATGCCATTTATACACCCAAGGGACATATTTGTGGTTATTACATTCCGATCTCTAGGTGGCGTTGTTATAGAAGAGTTCGTAGCTGTAGCGGACTTCAAAGCAAAGGAGAAATCCAATCAGCTGAGTTTCAAGAAGGGAGATGTGTTAAGTGTCCTTGTTAGAGAGGGTGGTTGGTGGTTCTGTGAGTGCCAGGGGAAGAGCGGGTGGGCACCATCTACATTCCTAGAAGAGCTTGACACCTCTGATGCTATAAGGGACTCTGATGTACAACCTATACAAGAAAGGAATGAGGGAAAGTAAGGTATTGTTTGTTTACTTGTTTAGGTGTTTATGTGGTGTTGTTGTTGTTTATAGATATAGAGCTGTTGCACCATATGCTGGAATAGAGGGACAACATTCCTGTGTCCCTGGTGATATATTCCTTGTCCTAGAGAGTGATCCAGATGGATGGTGGTTAGCCCTCAAGCTGGGTGTAGAAAGTGATGGTAAGTTCTTAGTGACCAATATGACAGGTGTTATATCGCTAGAGACGGTCACTTGTCCAATTGGTCATAAACAGTAAACTCCTCTATTGTCCTAATTAACACCTCATTGTTTAGGTGAGCTATTAGAAGCTTGGATACCCGCCGCATACCTAGAGGCACTAGATGAAGAGTTTGAAGATGACAATAAAGATACAATACCAGAGAAGTATTATGTAATAGAAGGATATGTAGCTAAGAGTGAGGATGAGTTATCACTTGATAAGGGAGATATTATTGAGGTAACAAACACGAATCGAACCATACAGAGAGTGTTGAATTGTTATCAGATTGTGTCCTCGTATAGGTGTTGAAAATAAACCAGGATGGTTGGTGGTTTTGTAAATACGGAGAGCTGTCAGGATTCTTCCCAGCATTCAACATAGAGCCAGTAGATTCACCCGCTACCTCTGTGGTTATAACATCTACAGAACTACCTGCTAATGGCATAGGTGGTGGAGGGAAATATAATAGGAATAGGAATGTTGCAGCAAGCACGACTGTATTCAATAAGGCATAGTTCATATATATATTGTATTCACATATAAAGGTGTGGAAATATGATTATACACCTTGTATGCTTAGGTTAAAGACTTCAGAGCTAGTGGAAGGAATCGGAACAAGAGGACAACTGTCAGACAACCTCCACCAAGGATTTCTTCTATTCCTAAGGTCAATTCCGTTGCTAGCGATAACTTTAATCTCAGTAAAGGTGTAAGAGAGTCTGTATGTAAGTTGTATGTTTTTTTGTTTGTTTTTTTGTGTGTTTATTTGTTTGTTTATTTACTTATTATTTATTTAGCTTCCTATGACTTAAATCCCTCAGATTACCCCTCAACTTCTGTAAGTTATATTTATTAATATTCTCCACAATCTCCCCAACACCTGTTAACGTGTTCAGCTATCAAATCCATAATTATGGTATATGAATTCCTGTCTTATCAAATACCCTCCTTCAGCCCCATTCCTAACTACCAGTAATGTAACTAAGCATAATTACAGGCATCAGAAGAACTCAAAACATTCAAAGAAGGTCTTCAAGTAGCTAATCCAGCCCCTGATTCTGATGTACCAGTCCTTGGACATGTGGATGCCACTGAAGTTACTAAAGTGAAGTCCTTAGCCAAGCAGAAAGCTCTCATAACACGTAATCAGAGTAAGATGAATGTTCATATACTAATGCAACAAGTAGAACAGAAGAAACGTGCTCTGACCTCTTGTAAGTAATATCTAAATTATTTCAGCTCCGCCGCCCGCATCAAGTTTACCTGTCACATGAGTTTTGTCATTATTTCACCATTTTATCATAGAAATTCAAATATACAATATATTTACTAACTAACGAGTGAATAGCAGTAACAGACCTCCTTTAACACGCTTAATTATACATATTTAGAAGTAGAATCATTTAAATATTTCCTATGAATTGGACACTTTGTATTATGATGACGTCATAACATAATGAGATATGAAATGCCCTCAGATAGACATCATGTGGAGCTGAAACAAGTTTCTCATTAACTGGGCCTTATTCTATTTATAGTAACATTTGCTGAATCTATGGAATCTCCCACTATGCCCCCCTTAGGACAAGAGGGTAACTTCAAGAGACAAGACATGAAGCTAGAGTCTCTGAAATCACAGGTCTCTGAGATGAATCTATCTGTCAAACAGATGAACATTAAAATCGATCAATTGGAATTCTTAATGAAGGAAATATCTACAAAACTTGACAGTAAGATCTAAACAACTGTGTTAGTTGTTATTTTATTTGTTTGTGTTTTGATTTATATTTCACATACAGACTTTATTTGTAAATATTTTTGTTATTGTATTTTGTATATTTATTTTGCATATTAATACATTCATAAATATATATTCAGCAGCCTTTCCCAACCTTTGTCACTTCTATAACAATTTTGAGATCCTGTACATTTAATAGGCCAGCTCTTATGTTGCTAGGATGAGTCATTCAGGAATGTATTATAGATTTAGAGGGTAACGAATTCTGTGTGAGTGAGAGTTTGCATCTCTGATTTAATTACGGCCTATGCGTTACGAGTGTAATGAATCGGAACACCAATTATTTCACACCTCGTTTAAAAAATTTCGACTTTTTACACTTTTTGTGCATTCAAAAATTCCAAATTTTACCAGCCTTAAACGTATAATAAAGAAAAGTATTAATTATGTGTTAGAGATTAGTAGAAAACTAAACTAATAGAATATATCGTATATATACTCTATACTCTACTGCAGGTGTTATAGCCTGTAATAATACAAACCTGCAGGTGTTGTAATTGGTACAGTACAAATATTCAGGTGTTATATATAGATACTGCCGGTGTTACAGTTAGTTTAATATAAGCACTATATTGCAGGTGTATAACTACGGTAATAATAATTATATTATTACCGTTGCAACACCTGACACTAATCAATTCATATATATATACGAGTATAATTCTTTATTTACTACACTCCGTCGTTAGTTCGCACCTACGTACGTACGCTTCTTCGTTCGCTATTTTATGGTTCGCTGATGCTGCTTCTTGCTACTGACTGTTTTCAAATCCTCTCAATTAGTTGTTATCGGCTTGCGGAGGTCGAGACCAGCTCGTTGTTGGGATGATTTCAGTTAGTGGTGAGAGGGTCCGTCGGTATTAGCGTTCCATTCGTTAAAAATTCGCCCGTTTCGTCGTTTCGTTGTTCGCCGTTTCGTTGTTTCGTCGTTTCGTTGTTTCGTCGTTTCGTCGTTTCGTGGCTTCTTCTTTCTTCTTTGTCGTGGTGCTTCTTCTTTTCTTCGTTTCTTTTCTTCTGCTGGTGATCTGGTGTTCATCTCTTCAATTCTTTTTCTTCTGCTGGTGATCTGGTGCTCTGGTGATGTACAGATCCAACGCGTGTCTAGTGCTGTCTCTTGCTCTATAACTGTTTTCAAACTCTTGATTAGTTGTGATCAGCTTGGAGAGGCTGTGATCAATGAGTCAAGGGGCCGATTTCGGTTTGGGGTGGGGGAGCTCTCCCGGTACTGGTCATTGTCGTTGTTCATCGCTTCAATCTTCAATTCTTCAATCTTTAATTCTTCAATCTTCAATCTTTAATCTTCAATCTTCAATCTTCAATCTTTTACTTTGAGTCCGGCCGGCTCAATTGATACGTTATGCGAACTCTACAGTTCGGGTAGTGGTGGGGAAAGGTACGGAGTTGTCCCAAGTGCACTCACAGCCCCAAGACACTAGGCTGAAGCCCTGAGGGACTACCACAAAGATATGAATATATTCTTGCTATTATTTACAATATATAAATTGTTGTAACAAAGATAAATACAATTAAAATAACAACAAACACTTGTCACTATTTCTTATGTAATGGGATAGATCAGCTTAAATCACAAAATCACTGTATTGTAGCTGATAAATAGAATAGAAAATCTGGCATCCTCTAGTGATTATTATACGTAATGGCTTGCTGTATTATAATTTATGGACTAACAATAATCCAATTCATAGCGTTAGTTCTTATTTGAATAAAACATAACAGAGGTTCTTATAAATATGGGTATCCTCCTATACTGCCAGTGTTTCATCCAGACGTTTTGGCAAGGGGTGGAGGACAAAGACCTCCCCAGCATATGCGTAGCTAGGGTTGCTGGCAACCCCGGGGTCATTGTCAGCAACCCCAAAGGAAAAGCTAGCTACGCCTCTGCTCCCCCGATAAATGACTGCACTAACTACTAATTATATTATATGACATTCTCGTGCAATTTGCATACAAGTAATTCTATTCAACATATATGCTCTTTTTTGCAACAGACTTCTCATTAACTGGGCCTTATTCTATTTATAGTATCAGTTACCAAATCAATTGAATTCAGTTGGCTAGATAATATTACATTAAGTATTAATCCCCCACAAATTGGAACTAATAGCTAATACAGCATAGCAACTAATTCTATACAAGGAATGTGGCATGTTATAACTGGAACTAATTTACATATTGAAAGCTATCTGACCTAACACATCCCTAATTCTGTGAGACAATAGTCTCGTGGTAGAGTTTAAGGAAATGTGATTAGTTGTAACTTTCTAGTTCATCACTTAACACCTGAATAATGAATGTATGAATTTGTATAAATACAGTCTGTAAATGAGAATAATCATAAACAGAACAACAAACAAATGGC